>CM046671.1:73800109-73925227 GCA_025594165.1 Tamias sibiricus
GTGGCCTGTGTGAGGCTAGTGCAGCTTTCCCCCTCCGCAGAGCCAGCAAAGCAGCAAAGGAGACCCTCTGGCTGCACTGTTTATCCTCCCCATCCTGACCCTGAACCTCAAGGGAGAGTTGGACCCTGGGGTATGGAGGCTGAAGTTTCTGGGATTGTTGCAGAGAGAATGCCTAGCTCTCCAGCTAGAGGGAGCTGCTATTTGGAGAGCAAGATGCCTGGGAGCCAACACATAGGTAGGTGACCGACTGTACCAGACCTTGCTGTGCAAATCATGATCCCCCACCCCTAGGCTCTGGGCCCCGAAACCTGGCTCACTTTTTTGTGCAGTCTCATAGAAGACCATCCTGTCAAAGTGGCTTGTGCACTGCCATTCCTGCAAACCCTTCCACAGTCCCTCTTCCGTGGTTATGGTGGGCTGCCTTCGGGACAGAGACCGAAGAACTGGGCTGGAATTCATCAGGATCAGCGTCCGCAAGGTCACCCTCCTTTCTCCGGGTTACCAGACCAACACACCTTCTTGCCTTTGTTACATTTGCCCCACGGTGTTCAACTCAAAAGTATTGGCATTGGGACTCCAGGAGAGTTATACCAAACATTAACACCAAGGGCTGCATTGACCAGTATGATTGTGCTTGGATTCCTCAATGCTGTAGTGTACTATGTGCTGGATGTTTTTATCCTCCAACATTCACCTGTTGAAGCCCCAACCCCCAATGTGATTGTATTTGGAGATTGACTTTAGTGCTTAGAGGGTTAGATGAGATCGTGGGGGTGGGGCTTCATGAGGGCATTAGTGGTCTTCCTGGAGAAGGAAGAGACACTGAAGTGATGTGAGTCATGTGAGGACACGGGTGAGCCAGCTGTCTTTTCAAGAAAGGAGAAGGGAGCGCCTGCATGGGACTTTGGGCCAGGCACCCTTTGCCTGACTCCAGAACTGTGAGAAAGGAATGCCTGTGTTTTCGTCCACATGTTCCACAGTGCCGTGGATGGCAGCCCAGGCTAAGACAGTGCACAGAATGACCTGGGGGCACAGTTACAAACTGGAGCAAAGATGAACATCCCCATCCAGTATCCAAAGACGACTTCCCCACGAGTGCCACATCACCAGAGGGTCCTGATCAGGAGTTCATGACAATGTGTGTGGGTATCCATAGAGTTCTGTCTAGGGGGCCAGCACCCCTAGCCACATTTGTGGTTTGTGATGTCCTCTGTGCCAGGAACAATCAGGTGTATGATGGATGTTGAAGTGACTGGGGGAGGGACCATTATATGGAGTCAAGACTGCCAACTTGAATTCCTGGCTCACACTGCCCCCTGACCTTGAGTCCTCCATGTGATGGTGATGGTCATTGGAAACAAAGATTGCTGCACCCACAGGGCTGTGATGGGCACCTGAGAGAAGGCACATTTCATCCCCTGGTGTGAGGTGAATACGTGTGGAAATGTATTTGTCTCAGCTTGTCCCCCACCCTCAGGACCTTTCTTCCAGTTCCCCTACATCCCAGCCTCCTTTTCCCAACCCATGCTTTTCCTCCTCTCAGAGCTCGAGGAGGAACCTGAGGAGAGCACTCACACAAGGAAGCAGGAAAGTGCCTCCACGTCTGGAGTCTGAGGAAGGTGCCTCTGGACCAGGGTCTTGAAGCGCTGCCAGCGCCGGAAGTTCTCATAGGCGCTGGAGTCGTCTGGTGGTACTGAAGCTGGGAAGGTGGGTAGGGCACCCTCCCCATACACTGTACCTGGCCATTGGCGGGCATTCATTGGGAACATGATGGGGGCCAGTTGGGCAAATGGTCGTGGTGCGGGAGGGCGAAGGCCCAGCTGCCAGTGGATCCCGTAATTTTGGATCCCCCCGCTGGCTGAGGCAGGCACAGTGGTCCTCGGGGCAGAAGATGCCACGAGGAATGGAGCAGGATGTTCCACGCCCCCACGGAACGGCCCTGGAGCCCTCCAGCTGAGGGGTCCCTGAGTGTGGGCAGTGTTCTGAATATGAGGAGGCCCTGCTGGCCTCAGTTGTGGCCCATGTTGTCCCAAAGTGAACAGCCCAGGCACAAATGGTTGTCCAGGGTAAGCGGACAGCACCAGAGGGTTACCCTGTGAGATGGGTGCAGTCACCCGTGGTGCCAGGGGCAGCTCCCAGAACGGCTGGTGTGTTGGCACAGGGGCAGCTGGAAGAAAGGGCAGGCCCTGAACGCAGACATGTGGGCACCAGGATTGATGTTCATGCCTGGTCTCTGTGATGCAGATGCTGTGGAGGCAAAGCAAAGAGGAGAATGCAGGTGGGCAAGTGGCAGCAGGATTGAGGCCTCCCAGTTCCTTAGTCAGTGGGAATCTGAGGACAGATGCTAACCGCTCAGGGCCCTGTGGCAGGGAAATTGTGCAACTTGCAAATGTCCCCGAGTGAATTTCATGCTGTTTTCCCTTAGTCATAGATATATGCCCAGGGAAAACGGGTTCCCAGTACACCAGGATTCCCTGAACACTATGTGTTCACTGTGACCCCTCGGCTTTCCCTGCCTGTGAGAGGCCCCTTGTGCGTCCTTTGCAGACAATCCATTGGCCTCCTAGGTGGCTCTCCACAAATGGATCAGTGTGACTCTGCTCGGTGGCACTTTGCCCCTCCACATGCTCGCCAACAGGAAAGGGATCTTCTCCGGGGCAGATGCAGCTACTCCCAGGTCATTTGTGAAGGTGACTGGTCATAGAGATTATTGCCCCATCACCTCCACAGCCTTCCTTTTGCTGATGCTCCTTGTATACCCCTCCACTTCGTTCCTGGGCTATCACAAACTAACAAAAAACACCTGAATAATGTCTCTTGCCTAGCTAGAGGCTGAGGAATCCTGAGATTCACCCAGGAGCACATCCTGCCCAGCATGTGGGTGCTTCTCCCAGCCCTTCCCACAGCAAACACTAATGGGAGGACAGATTGGCCAGCTGTGTCCCTAGTGTTCACGGGTTCCTGCCGTGACACAGGAAGCTCTTTTCCCAGGGAAGAGGTCTAGGTGATAGATGCTGAGTTCCCAAAATCCTCTCCTGGGATGACCAGCAAAGGCCGCTGAGGTTTATGAGGTTCTTGAAGTCGATGGGATGGTGAGGATTGGGGTTTTCCAGAGATTTTCACGGCCACTGGTCATGTTTCTATAGGGCCTGGGAATTGGAGCCATTCTGAGGTTGTTTTCCTTTGAGCTCCCAGTAATGGGAAGGAAAGCGTCACAGAGAATCAGGCCTGTGCTAGCTGCTACTTGTGGCAAGGTAGTCCGGAGCACTTCTCTGCTCACCAGGACGTTATGCAGAGGGTACTCAGGGAATGGGAGGTTGACCGCACTTCCACACTTGCACGTATTAATCGGGACACCTGCCTAACTTCAAATGACAGCACGAGTAGGGCCCCTTCCTAACTGTGTGCTAGTCTCCTTGCTGTCTTCATAAGAACCTAGTCATCTGCAAACCTCATCCTGCAAAATGAAGAACACCCCACATGGGTTCCCTTTTCATGGAGTACCAAACAAGGAAGATGAACAAAGTCTTTGTGTCAATGTCAAAACAATGAGCTGAGGTTACACCACAGAGAGTGTGAAAGTGATGACAATTTAGAAGACCTCACAGAGGCACCAATCTACGTCGGTTGAGGTTTCCTGGGTACCCTGCCCTTTAGGAATGAAGGACACCTGCTGTCTGAACTGAAGGAGAAGTTTTCCTGGGCAGGAAGTTGGTGAGGTGCCCTGGGCTGTGGCAGTTGGAGTGTCCTGCAGCCTCACCCACAGAGAGTATGTCGCACTGCATGTGCGGTCATCGAGAACCCCACTGGGCAGTTTTTCTAGCTAAGAACATTTCTGTCCACTGCCCACTTATGATCTGAGACTCGGTCAGTCCTCTTCAGGATGATAGCACAGGCAGCTTCCATGTGTCTGAAGAATGGACAGTAGGGCTCAGCGTCTCGACTCCATGGATCCCACTGTGACACCATCTGTGACTGCCTAAAACACCATGCAGTGACCTGTGTCCATCCTACAAGGAATCAATCCCGTGGCCTCTCTCCTTTCTGCAGACCCAGGGTCCTTCCCCTGATTTGTCTGGACCTGGGTCTTAGGAGCCCTCCTCCCCATGAGCAGTATCAGTCCTCCCTGGGCTTCCTGGGCCATGTCAAGTGTGTTGTCTAAGGCTCTTTCCTTCCCTTACTTCTGCGCAATCAGTTGACCGGAGGGGAAGTACTCCATTCTACCTCCCAAGGATTTACGGGGTGCCTGGCAGTCAGATAACAAACCCCCGACCCTCCAGGCTCACCTCCTTCTAAAGGTCAGGACACTGGCCAGAGCGTCTCACAGTCTCCAGAGTGGGCACCGTCATACAGGACCCAGAGAGTGACCTGTCTGTAACAGATGCTCAGCGTCCAACTGATCCAAGCTGGGCAAAGTTTAAATGTAAACCCCAGTGGAATGTTGGATCCAGACATTCTGAAGTGGGGGCAGGGGCCAAGGGCAGCAGGTGTGGGTGGGGGCTGGGCAGACATTCCATGAAGAGCTCTGGCAGGTATAAAAGAACCTCAAGTTCCCTTCAGGCAGTTCAGTGGTGAGCCAAGTAGTGTGTGCCTCTGGGTCATTTTGAAGTATCTAAAATCCACAGGAGAGTGGAGTGGCAAGTGCCCCTCTATTTCAACACCCCAATCGTCTTTGCTCCCCCTGATGGGCAGCACCGGTGATCCATGGCTCTCATGAGCCACACAATCATGGGTCTAAACAGCCAATACTCTAAAAGTGTAGGGTGTGGATTGCATTTTATGTATAAAGTGTTTTTTAACCCCATCCCTCATCTGCAAAACACACAACTTGGGTGTTGATGAAATACTCAACACTTCGTTATAAGTCTTTTTAATGAATGGGGGGACCATGGTACTCGGGCACTAAAATCAAGCCTCTACCATTACAGGTAGGCAACACATTCTAAGAACATGTATGAAGACACAATTGTTGTGAAAATACTTTATGTAAAACCAGCGACTTGAAATATTGTGCTCTCTATATGTAATATGAAATGAATTGCACTCTGCAAGCATGTATAACAAATTAGAATAAAAATAAATAAAAAAAAAAAAACCAAACTTCTTTCATGATTCCTGCACTTGTTATCTCATTATTTCCCACATTGATGTCGTTGATGATATAGCTGGTAGTGCTTTCTTTATTTATTTTTTGAGCCAGTGATATAAAATATTCAGCATAGAAAATCTGCATTTTCCTCATTCTCCACGGTTTTTTAAATTTTTTTTTAAAGTAATAATTGTTTACTGTAGTGAATGATGGAGACCTGGTTTTCAAAGCAAGCATTATTTGCTAGACCAGGGTTGAATTCAGAGGCCGTTCATACTCTTGGTCAGTGCTTTGCCCCCCCGAACGTCAGCCCTTACGCCATGCAATCAGTTTTGCACTTGTTGAAACTGCTGGACCACAAATGCACCTATAATAACACTAGTCACATTCAGTTTGCGCAAACTGGCCATGGGAAGGACAGCCGAAATGTCCTTTTTTCCTACCATCTGACTGACTGTTGCTGTTGTAAAATCAATCCTGAACTAACATTGACTGCTGAAGGGGAAAAAAATTTAAAACCATCCTGAACACGGATGTTCTCATCATCAGGAACATTGGCGGAATAGCTAAAGGCCCTGCCTGTAGCTGTAGAGCCTTTGTGTGTGCACAGGGGTGGGAGGACCTTGGCAGTGTCACATGTGACATGTCTTCCACATTATCCTTTAGAAGGAAGGATAACTTTCAAAAAGAGCACCAAAGGATTGTTGTTTTTGTAATGTAGTAAAAGGTCAAGGGAATCCATGGTGCACATTTGAAAAGTCCCAGCTAAAAGTAGTCATGCAGTAGACAAGGAAGAGGATAAATTTGCTGTGTGTGGAAATTGGTCGACATTGCCGAGTCTTCGTTAAACGTATAAGTAAAACTGTCAAAGAGAACATTTGAGCATCTGTATCTATTGGGAGAGCTGTCCATATGCAATAATATGGTCAGGACAGTAAATGCAAAATCTAGGAATGGTCTTTTCAGAGTGTTACCCAGACCTATAATTGTTTGGCAGGACTGTTCTTTAATGGAACGTATGGATGGACTAGGAGGAAAGCACAAAGTGTGGTTTGGACATGTGAACAGGCATCAAAGGGAAGTAGCGTGAAGGGGGTAAAAACACTGGGCCCAAATGAGGACCCTTTGCTTCAGGGTAGAGCGCTTCCAAGTACTGCAGCAGGGTGGTCTGTAATGCAGGCATGGCCGGTTTGTAACAGTGAAAATCACTTTGTCATTTCAGACAGTCTCCTGGAAGAAGGGCCAGCCCAGCGTTCTGGGAGGAGGAGCAGCCTTGCGGGAGACACGTCACAGGCTTCCAGACCCACTTTGTCCCCTTCCTGCAGGGCGGTCCTGGCTCCCGCCTGCACCACCTGCGCATGTGCACACCCTTGGCTAGATTCCCTTGCTCGTGGGCTGCCTTCCAATGGTTCCAGGACCGCTGCAGCTAATGCTGGGCAAGGTGCAGGCAGGAGCACAGAGGGCGGTTTCCCATCGGCAGGCCACAGCTCCCATGGCGGCGTCCAGAGTCAGTCCCATAGGCCCCGAGGTACTGACCACTCCCTCCCCGAGTGTGTCCCTGCCCGGTCTTCTGTCCCAGGGTGGTCAGCCTCCCTGTGCTCCTGTGTCAGCGCCGGCGACACCACCCTGGCCCCCGAGCCTGGCCCGGACCAGGCATACGCTGTGCCCCAGCCGGGCTGGCCTGCAAGTGAGGGGGACGTGGGCCAGTGGGGCGCTAATGTCCAGGCGTCTCCCGTCAGTGTCCCTTGCAGCCTGTGTGGCGCCCAGGTTCCAGGGAACCTCGGCAGTGCTTGAGAAGCCTGGTCCTGGTCAGCAGGTCAGCGGCTCCTCTGGGTGTAAGAGGAAGTTCTGACGGTCATCTTCTTGTTCCCCTGTGAAAGCCGTGAATGTTAGAGGAACTGTCAGCCGGCATCCGGGTTCTTAGGCAAAAGGACGCTCATCTTCATCATGTTAGTGACTTTGCAAAAGGGAATACGGAGCCGATTTTGCAGAGTCTGATGTGGTCCCATCCTGATTGACGTGCCCTCATAGGTTGGCTCTTGGTGGGAGAGTCTGGACAGAGCAACTAAATGAGTATAGGAGAACCATGTGACCACAAGTCGTTTGGCAATAAGGAGATTCATATTTTATTATTCAAGTTTGTGGTACTCATATATTACGTGGTGAAATTGATCATATGCTGTCAGGTGAGTGTTGGTGGGCTTTGGGGGAGTCCTTGTATGTATTTCTGGATGCCAGGAAGTTTTCCTTTTGTTTTGATGGGCGTGAATATCATGGGGTGGTTATGTGTATAAGACAATGAGACACTGTGCTTGTCCTGGAGGGATGGTAAGAATTCAGAGGGCCTGAGTGTTTTTTACTGTTCTGTTTGTGGGGCGGTGGTGTCCCTAATGTGTTGATATGCATTCAGAGTTTAAGGGTTTGTTTTTGTTTTCGTCTTACTGATGAGAATCTGGTATGTATTCACCAAGGGAAAGTCCTGACGTTTTGTGTGAGACCGTGTAGGGTCTGGTGTATTTGGAGGGCATGAGAAGGAACAGGCATAAAGTCAGAGAGTTGGGCTTAGGTGTTTGTAATTTGTTTTTTGTGCTGTTTTACCTGTGGTCTTCTTGTTGGTTGGTTGTTTTGGCCCATGAACGCACCCTGGGAAATTTGGGTGTACTATGTGTGTTTGCAGATGGGCTATCTTAATGAATGTGTTGGGGTATGTTTCTCTGGGTCGGCAATGGGATTGTTGGGAAATGGAGGAGGGCTTTTGTATATTTGGGACTTGGTTCTTGGTTATGTGAGTTTGTTAATAAAAAAAAAGTCTTTTCATTACTCGTGTATATGTACTTGATGCATGGAGTCAGTTACTAATTTTGTGGAGTCGTAGGATGGATATGTTCAAGTGTGGTGTGGAGTTGGTAGGGTTCTCTGCACTTTTGCAGATGAGTTATTTATTCATATTTGGGAGTGGGTGAGCTTGCATATGAAGAAAGCTTAGTATTTTGTATATATTTGGATATAGTTGCACATTTGCATGTAGTGGGAAACTGGGTAGAGATGAGATGCCTATGGAAAATTACTTGTGTATTGAGTTTTTATTAACTACCACACCTCACGTGTGTGTCTGTGTGTTTGTTGCATATCCTACCAATAGTTGCGTGAAGGAGGAATATTTAGGTGTCAATTAGTATGTGTATTTAAGGGACATGGCAGTTGATTTCTGCTTTTTGGGTCCACATATGTATTAAGTAGAAAGTTCTTCGTAACTGGGGCCTTTATGTATGTGTTGGAGAGGTGACATTGTGCATATACACAGTGGCTGTGGGAATAGTGTTAATATGTTTCAGGGATACATGATATAGTTATTTCTATGTATTTGAGTAAAACTAAAAAGTGTACTACTAGCCTGTGATGATTTGGGATTTGTTCAGTGAACTTATGTGTATAGTATATGATACTCTTGAGATATTTTTGTGTCTCGGGCATGCCAATTGGTTTGTGGATTCATAGATGGGTGGCTGAATTCTATACATTTCTTCATTGGGAATGAGATTGCTAGGAGTATTCAAAGTGTATTGTTTTGGAGAATGCTGTGATGTTTCTAGGTGTGGACAGGAATGTTTGGCTGGTGAGGTGGGCAGGTTGCTTTCTGGAGATGTAGAATACTGTGTAGTGTTTTAAAGACTCTATATTCATGGTTTGGGTACATTTCTGTGTCTGCCTCTCCTTTCCTGTGTGGAAATTGTGTGTGTATGTGTGTGTGTGTGTGTGTGTGTGTGTGTGTGTGTGTGTCTCCATACATAGAGATTAATATGTGCATGGTGATTTGTGTGTGCCGGTATTGAGCTCTCTGCCTCATGCTTGCAAGATTTGCATTTTGTGTTTTGTGTGTAGGCACCCAGGTGATGTTCATGGATTTGTGGATGTGTGTATTTAGAATCTGTGTATACAGGATGCCTATGAATTGTGTTTTGTGTTTATTGTGGCATGGAATTCTTGAAGATTTTGGTGATGTTCGTAGAATGTGCGATCCTGGTATGTAATTTTGTGTAGTCTCGTGCATTTGAGAAGTATAGGTTGTTGGTGGCTGAGTGTGTCTGGAATTCATTGGGCTCTTGTGATGTGTACTCTGGCAGATGTGAGAGGTTCATTGTGTGCTTGGAAGCAGATTGTGTCTTTGGATGTTGTGGAATGGGTGTATTTTAGAACTATGGGAGTTCTTGTGGGTTCTGTTTTGTGCAGCGCAAGAGATGACTGGTTGTATACTTTTTGGTTTCCAGAGTCTGCCTGAAGGGCATTCTTTGGGTATATATGAGCAGTGTGTTGTACAGGTATGTGTCCAGTCCATGTTGTTCCTGTATGAATAATTGTAGGAATGTGCATGAACTTTTAGGATGAACAGGGTATTTTTCCTGCAAAAATTCACGTAGTAACAGGTGGTGTTTCTGTGTGTTTAGGGTGGAGATATCAGATGTTCACCTGTTCAGAAGCCTTGAGGTGTATGTTTGTCTGGAGGTGTTAATGCCATCTTGTTTGTGTTTTGGGGGCTGCAATTCAAGTTAGTACCCTGGGGGGTAGGTGAATTTTGTGCACATATTCTTTGTGTGCTGGAGCTGCCAGGAACCAGCTATGGTAGCTGGTGCTGCTCATCCCTTCAGTTTGGTGTTCAATGGTGTTAGGTTGAAATTAGTCTTGAGATGGATATACCTCATACACTAAAAGTCGAGGCTTTTTACCTACCTCTGCATTATATCTTATGAAGTGTTTACTAGCATACCCCAAGCGTGTGTGTCTCTGTGTGTGTGTGTGCGCGCGCGTGTGTGTGCACACCCTCACACGCTCACATACCATTTTTATGAACAAGCATCTGTGTGAAGTAAACATATTCAGGCCGTACTTGACCACCACTTGCTCATTACTAGCCAAACCCAAGGCAGCAGGGACCAAGGTGCCTGAGATTAAGGCATGCCAGATCATCAATCCCACCTGAAACAATCCAAGAGTACATGGACATCATGGATGACTTATTTGGGCCTACCAACTTGGCCATGTGGAAGTCCTCCCAATTGTCCACATGACATCCAGCTACAAACTTGGGAGAAGGAGGACTGGACCAACACCCAATACAGGATGACTTATACCCAGATCCAAGTCTTCTCAGCTATGTTGATGAGGACTTTGTTAAGAAGGTGGGCTGGGCCTACCATCTTTGTGTATACTAGGTTTCAGGACCCAAGGAATTGAGTTCCATAGCTCAAAAATCTCAGCATTATGTGTGTGTGCATGCGTGTGTGTACGTGTGTGTGTGAGAGAGAGAGAGAGGGGGATAGAGAGAGAGAGAGCACAGAGGCACGCGAGGACTTGTAAGTGTGTGTAGCTGGTAGTAGGGATATAACAACCCCATTGTGCAGACGAAAGCTTGGGTTAACCATTGCTTCCTCTTTCTCCTAAAAGTCTTCCTGACTTGGGTCCATTTCCTTCCAAGGTCACTCATACTCTCTTCCTTCTCATCCCAGGCAGAGAATATGATTCATCCCCGCTTCCTGGAAGAATTGCTTTCCTCTGAACCATACATAAATATCTTGGCCCTAACAGAAGAGCTGGAGCAGCAGGAAGGGGTCATCCGGTCTAACCATCCAGTACTTAACCCTCCCCTGGACCACAGAATCTCTTCCCTAAGCATGGGCCAGAGAAGGGTAGTGTGTCCCAGAAGAACTTCTCCTACAGGGAGCCACATGAGAAAGCAGAGGTGTTTAGTGAGGACGGCCATGACCCTCCACACCCCGGGCATCCTCCTGGCTTGCCAGCACCTTCTGCTGTCCTGCGTGTGCACTGCCCCAGACCAGGGCCCTCACACTGACCCCTTCATCTCTGAGGCTGAGCACCACCGGACCCTCATCCACAAAGAGGAGTCCTCATCCCCTATCCCCCTCCAGCTGCCAATCTAGGAAGTGAGCTCCACCTTGACACTCAACCCATGGAAGAAAGACGCCCTATTCTGGGTCTCATCTCCAGGTCTCTGGAGAGCAATATGTGGCTCTGGAGCCTATGCCTACTGTCCAGCATCTAAGAGGAAGTGTCAGTCATCAGACCCTAGAGAAAGAAGAAGAGGCATTGAAGACAGGTAGGGTAGGTGTGTGGTGTCTGGTGAGCCAAGCCCTCAGGTGGGGTCTTGGTGAGATCTCACCCTCACTGCATCCTGCAACACAAGGGGCAAAAGATTCTTGTCACTCAGGACTGATCCTGCTAGTCTCAGGAAAGGGACGGCAAGGGGAGGGCACTGGGAATGTAGGAGGAAGGCAAATGGTGAGTACTGGGAGGGGAGAGGGAGAGAGGTGCATACCTGGGGCAAACCTATACATCGTGGGCGTTGAATGTCAGAGTGAAGAAAAATAGTTTAGTGCGGAAATGTTTTCATGGCTGCTGCCTTCTGCTGTGGCATCTGTGCTACTCTGTGTGGTGAGGACTCCACGGTGTAGGTGTCTGCAGATTCCATTCCTCAGGGTTCACTGGTGCAGGGCCAAGCCCTTGCCTCCACATTTATCCTGCAGCTTTCACTGATCCTGGAACAAAAAGAGATCAGAAGCTTAACAGAAACCAGTCATTACATTGTTCACAAGGCCTCAGTTAATGTAAGGGCCCTTCTCTGTACATCCCTTCATTAAATGTGTCCCTTAATCATGTCTGTTACCAATCGGCTGAGGTTCATACATCCATCTGGAGAACAATCACAAATAGGCAGTGTGCACCTCCCTTAATATTAGCAGCACTGAGTTTCCATGGACAACATCTCTCAGACTGTACAGGTCATAGCCCTGAGAGTGAATGCCAGTGTCCCTCAGCTCCTGGTGGGAGCAGTCTGCCACTGTGTTCCTGGCAGTAGGAGCCAGCAGCTACTGACTCTTCCCTGGAACACTTTCAACAGCCAGACCTAGCAGCTCTTAGCAGCCCTCCATTGCTCTCTGTCATTCTCTTTGACAGCTGCCCTCAGGGTGACCTGCCCAGGCTGCTTTCAGTGCCAGCAGCCTTTACTGTTACCAGTCCTGAGTGCTACCAGCTCCATCTACTCTATTTGAGATAAAAGTCAGATAACCATCTACTTGAGGCCTCACTGGAAGTTATGCTTCACCACAAGAAGTGGTACAGGTACTTTCTGGATAAGGCGATGGGGAAGGAAGCTCATTTGCTTTTAAAAGGTGGGCTTAAGCACACATGGTGTCCTTCCAGATAACTGTGGGACTCCACTGAGCCATGGGTAGGAAAGAGGCTCCTTATATAGCAGACGAAGCACAACTGAAGAGATTAAAAATGGTGGTATCATCATGGGGCTGGGGTTGTGGCTCAGCGGTAGCACGCTCGCCTAGAACGTGCGCGGCCCGGGTTCGATCCTCAGCACCACGTACAAACAAATGAATTCTGTACAACTAAAGCAAATAAATAATTTTTTTTTTTTTTTTTTTTTTTGTGGTACCGGGGATTGAACTCAGGGGCACTCGACCACTGGGCCACATCCCCAGCCCTTTTTTGTATTTTATTAGAGACAGGGTCTCACTGAGTTGCTAAGTGCCTCGCCATTGCTGAGGCTGGTTTTGAACTCACGATCCTCCTGCCTCAGCCTCCCAAAGTGCTGGGATTACAGGCGTGTGCCACCGCGCCCGGCTATAAATTTTTTTTTTAAAAAAATGGTGGTATCATCTAAAGTGACTGAAGGATGGAAACATCTAGAAGGTACCTGTGACCAAAGAAAAATCTGTGTCACAGTGACACAACTGGGGCAGCCATGGATGTCAAAGACAGGGATATCAATTTTCCTTTCCTTTCCTTTTCTGTTTTGGCAGTGCTGGGGGTTGAACTTAGGACCTCACACATGCTAGGCAAGCACTTCATCATTGAGCCACAACCCAGGCCCCCCAAAATTTTCTCAAATGCCTCCTGGAGAGTGTTGGCCCTTTCTCTTCAGTCTCACTTCCAAGAAGAGTTGCTTCTGAGCCATCAGTCTTCTGAACCATGAAATCATTTTCTACAATTGGCCATGGAGAAGGCATTTTTCTTAGATAGCTGTTTTCTAATTCTGTGAAAGAGGCTGCACAAATATTCACCATGGCCATGGCCTTCCTGCATAGGTGGACAAGGCTTGGTTTCTAGGGAAAGAAGTCATGGCACCCTTTGAAACTTCAACTAACAACACAACCAGGATACGCTCCTCCTATTGTCATGACTCCCCAGATGCCAAGCCAGACAGCCAACCTACTGGTCACTGCCAACAAGTGCCAGCAAAGGGGACTGATGGACCAGGTAAGATGGAGCATCAGTCAGAACTGAGGTGGGCTGGGGCAAGCTGATCCATCACCCTGCAAGAGCCCCGCCTGCACACACGGGTGCTGCCCACTGCAGAAGCACACTCCGCACAGCCCTGTAGTTCCAGACACACCACTGAGCTTGAACAATTCAATGACTTTGAACCTCTGGCTTCCCAAAACATAGAGACAATGGAAATGAGGAAAACCAGAGGGGGATTCGGGGCTAACCAGTAGTGTTACTGCTTTTCCAAACCTGAATTAGCATAAATTGGCACCAATAGCATTAGTATGTTGCCAAAGCCTAATCAGCATAAGTTTAGACACAACACAGTGATCCAAGGGCAATATAAAGCCATGGACTAGCACACTTGGGCACAGAAAAGCTGCTATCAGGTCCCCTCTTGCACTGCAAGAGTTCTCTACCTCTTCTTCAATAAATCCTACCATTACTCTCACTCTTCCTGGTCTGTTGAGTTCATTCTTTGAATTGACAAGAAAGATCCCAGGAAGAAGGAATGGATGGTGAGCTGCTGGGGTCTGCTTCAACATAGGGAGTGTAACCCACCTTTGAGGGGGGCACCACTTCTTGGCTGCCAAGATGTGCAACTTACACAGACCTCACCAGCCAGCAGAAACAGAAAAACTCCAGTTTCCCCTGCTAACAGAAGGAGACGATCAAGATTCACCCTTTAGTGCCCAACCCGGAGCTTCTTTGGAGGGCGAGTGAAATGGACCAAAAAATCATCCCCTTATTTTCTGGAGTTCTATACTCCTTTCAGAAATTTAGCTCTCTTTCAAAACAAATGGATGCCCAGTTAAACTCGGATAGCACAGCTGCTGGACTAAAACCACAGGAGACAGACTTACTGGAGGAGGCTTGTTCAATCCCTTTCATCGCTAATGGAAAAATATTGGTCAAGTTCAGCTTCAGCTTCTCTCTGCGGAATATAACCAGGTCCATAGGTTGGTTAAGATTCTGCTTCTTTTTTTCTACTTTCTGACTGACTTGGCCCAATGGTGGAGGGATCCCCTCACTGGTCTATCTTGGATCCTAACACAACGTCTTAGTCTGATCCAAGGTCTTTAAAAAAGAGGCAACCCACAAATCCCCAGAGGGTAGCCATGTGGTCTAGTTCTCCTGTTCTCTTCTCTTCTCTTCCTTTCTGTGTCTCTCTTTCACATCCGCTGAAAACACTATGTAGATTCAAGTGTCTTATGCCCTTTGGAACCACAATTGTTTCAATAGAACCCATGGATGATGTCTGGAGGAATTCCCAAGGCTTAGTGCACCTGTTAGGCCCTAAACCCCATGATGCGTCTGGTGAGTTACACCCAGAAGGAAGGTCCCATTCTCTAGGTTTCCAAACCCTGCCAGTTCAAAGAAGGAAAAACAGAATCCAAACAAAGACCCTTAAGCCGTATTAGGTCCAATATTTGCAGCAAACAGAACAGGACTTTAGTGGCCTTAAGTATGAATATGATGGCAAAAATATCAGGAAAGGCTACAAACTTCTTCAGGGCACATGACCCTCAGGGACATGGCTCTCGCTTGGCTTAATAACTGAATTCCTCCAGGAAATGCAACCCCATCTATAGTGCCACCACAGTCGATGCCAAAACAGCACAGAAAAAGCAGGATCACTTCTTTTAAGAGGGAGATGACACAGGAAAGGAATTTTGTATCATACATTGGTAAGGGCAACAATACAACCAGCCCAGATCCTACGAAGGCCTCAAAATGTGGCCACTCGTGTTGAGGATCACGTGTAGCTCTGAGTACTCTGTGGTGCTAAGAGCATCTACTCCAACCAGCAGGATTCAAGGGGTGGGTCGCCGTGGCATTCAGGTCCACATGGCACTCAGGGATGCCTCCATCTGAAAATGGAGGGTCCCACTTTCTCAAAGCTTACAACATCTCCCAATGGTGCCATCAGCTGGGAACCAGTGTTTTAATAGCTGACCCTTTGGGGGACATTACATGTCAATACAAGAACATCTACCCCTTGTCCCCAAAAGCTCATGTCTCTCTCCCATTAAAAAACAAACAAGGGGGCTGGGGTTGTGGCTCAGCAGCAGAGCACTCGCCTTGCACGGGCGTGGCCCGGGTTTGATCCTCAGCACCACGTAAACATAAATGCATTACTAAAGTAAATAAATAAATGTTTAAAAATCAAACAAAACAAAACAAACAAACAAAAGCATTCAATCCATCTACAAGAGTTCACAAATCTCAACAGTGCCTGCATTTCACAATGGTCCTCACCCCAACTCTCCTGTGAGACTCAAGGGAACACAGTGATGCTGAATCCTGAATTAAAAGGTTTTTGCTCCACTCTCTTCTTTTTCATTCATAAACACAGTTTTCCTTTCTCCCCCTATGACTAACCATAGAATTAGTTAAAAGTACTAACCCTTGCACTGGGCAGTCCCCCTTAGTAGGTCACAGGAAGTGTCCAAATGAAAAGGTATTAGCAGAAGTGTAGAGCAGAACCTGACAAGAAGGGAAACCAGATAGATGCACACACCTTCAGAATGCAAGCATCTAAACAATCACATTATCTTAGATTCACAGGTCCATGATGACTCAGTGTCCACTGCACCCTTATAAGACCCACACAGCCCTAGCTCCTCTAGAGGACATTCTCTCAACACTAGTGAACTACCCTTCTGCCCACCTGCCCAAGGCTAAGAGAACAATCCCACATAAAACACTGTATACACTTTCACTCAGGAGCACTAAGCAAGATGAAACCAGGATCTAGCCATTCATCTTCTGACATGCTAGATTGCTGCAAAATGAAGCCTTTTCTTCTCTCACCTCTCTGCCTCTTCAATTACTGGTTGTCTCATGCAGAAGCAAAGCAGCACAATCAAACATTTTATAGTTACAATGGCTGTAATCCTTTCTAATAATAAAGAAAAAACTTAACATATTTCCAAGATACATTGGTGTGAGGGGAAATGCAACTGGCCCACAGGGAACAACAGGAAAATTGCAAGGAAGAAACTGAAAAAGCACAGCAGGGCAAACATTAAATCTAGTGCTCTAGGTGGGGAGTGAGGGTGCGTGATGGTGTGATATGGGTCCCTGAGAGCTTGGGCATCCTCACCCCTCCAGTGTGGTCTGCTGCAGGACCACTCCCTGGAGCTAGATGTGCTCACTGGCTGTGATTTCCCTTGTTGGCCGGCCTTTCATAGGCCTGTCATTAGGAACTTTCTGAGGTCTCCATTACAACACTGACCCCACTCTCACAGTTTGACAAATCACTGTCTCTGGGATTACTGGCTTGGACTCTGACTGGGATATGCACTTCCTGGCCATGAGCCTTTACCCAGAAGCATCCATGCAAACCTTCACGACCCCACCACTCTTGCATCCTGAAAGCCTGATAACCAGCATCACATGGACAATGCCAAGGTCAGCTGTAACAAGAACATTAGCAAGGCCAGCCTGAACCATGGCCTCTGTGTGCCCGTATGGTGTAAGTTACACCACAAAATGAATCTTGAGGTAAGGAATCCCCTGACATTCTCCTCTCCAACAAGTCTTTGAGCCTGCTATGAGTGGGGTCCTTCCCATTCCTGAGATAACTCAAGGTGCCTTCTCTAGTGTACTCAGCTTCTTTGTAATATAACTAATCTCTTTACCAACCACACCAGCCTCAGCCCCAATATTACAAACCTTCTTTACTGGAAAACCAGCAAGTATTTTATATCTTTCTACTCTGCCTTTTGCTTCTGAGCCCCACTGTAAATCAGGCTAAAAGCAACTAGAAATACCCAGGCCATATCGCAAATGCCGTACTGCCTTCAAATATTCTCTACTGGATTAATTAGTCTGTGGTTTAGTTGCCTTTTACATCACTGTGACCAAAAGATCTAACAACAACAATTAGAGCAGGAAAAGTTTATTTAGCTCATGGTTTCAGAGGTCTCAGTCCACTGAACACCACCTTCATAGCTCTGGGGCCAAAGACAGGCAGAACATTGTGGTGGAAGTGTAGGGAATGGAAAAGCAGCTCTGGATATGGCAAAGAAGCAACACACACACACACACACACACACACACACACACACACCCCACACACAAAAAGAAAGGACGGAGGGGCAGAGGGAGAGAGAGAACTCTCTGCTCACCAGGGACAAATCATGAACCCCTTTGGCTGACTACTTCCAGGCCTACCCTACTACTTGCTTATAGTTACCACCCGGTTAATCCACACCAGTGGATTAATGCACTCATTAGGATTAAACTCTCAAAACCCAGTCATTTCACCTCTAAGCTTTCATGCATTGTCTTACACATGAGCTTTCCGGGGACACCTCATTTCTAAAGTATAATCTTCTCTCACTTTTAAATAAGCCTCCCATTAATTCTAAGGACATGTAGAATGTGGACAAAAATGTAGGCCAATGCTTCCCAGAAGTAACATGAGTGGCCTTCTAATCTAATCCCCAATGAGGTGATTACTCTCAAAAGCTCATGCACACAGCCTCTGCTGTCTACATTTTCCCACACATTCTGGTCTCACCTCACATCAGCATCACCCACAAAGCTCTCTTCTAGCACTCTAGGCTTTCTCTAGCCTGTTTCTCTAAGCTTTTCCAAATGTCTCCTGAAAACCAATTCCAAAGTCTTCTAGATCACATCACCAGGTATAGTCAAAAACAAGTGTCCACTCTCAGCACCATTTTTTCTGGGTTAATCACTTTTCTGGGTTAACCAGTTGTCTGTCATCAACACCATGAAAGGAGGAAAGATTACTTTGGGTTTATCGTTTGGAGGTTACAATCCATGATTGCTTGGCCCTGTTGCCTTTGGATGTGAGGCTGGGCAGTCTAGCATGCTGGAAGAAAATTGCTCATGTCAATGTGGCCAGGAAGCATAGAGAAAAAGAAAGGGGGTAGGGGTAGGGAAAGGCCCAGGTCCCAATATTCCATTCAAGAGAACAACCTCAAATGACATGATTAACTTCTACTACATCCCACCTCCTAAAAGCTCCTGCTACCATCCACTGGAGACCAAGCTGTTAACTTATGAGCCTTTCCAATATGATGATTATCTAACACTTAGAGGGGGACTGAGATCTCCTCACTTAATCCTTCTACCATTTCACATACAAAGGGTAACCCTGCTCAGGAACCATCCCTGGGTCACATCCAGAAGGAGACTCAGCCTAATGAGCCAGGCACAGAAAACCTCAGGTGAGTCCCAGGAAGGAAGGGCATGTTGTGGGGTGCCCTGGTGGCCACACCTCAAGCATTCAGCATAATGACAGGTCAGCCACTCAATGGGAATGGAGAAAGTGAAGAAGGTGGCACCACACTATCAGACAAACATGAAGCAGGGATTTGCTTCCCACAGGAACAGAATCCTTACCCTTCAAAACAGAACAGAGAATGTTACTTCAATACAAGTCCCAATGGAACATAGCTACCAAAACAGAAACTGAAATCTTCTCTGAGCTCTTGGGGTCCCTGGAGGTCCTGACTAGCACTAAAGCCTCCGGTTTCCACAGGGAAGGGTTGCCTGACCTCCACCAGCAAACACCACCCAGGTCACAGGTGGTGGTGCGATAGTGGTTCTGCAGGATTTCAGCAGCCTCACACTGTGGAGCCCAGTGTTTTCATCCACCAGCTTAGCCTCAGAAGAGCCACCAGCACCTGTCGCTGCCCAGATGATGCTCAGGGTGCTGGCATGGACAAAGACTTTTAAAATCTCATCTCCTGTCCAGAAAAACCCCATGATTTTATTCCTGCTGCCCATCATGAACATGATGCCTACTTAAAAGTTTCTGTTCTCCATAGCCATCTTATGGCTGAGAAGCCTGGACCACACACATGCTGAAGAGGAACGTGCCTGTCTAAGGAGCATACACTGCTGAACCCATCTCCATGAGGAAGAGCCAGAAATCCATAGACATGTGGGTTCTTTGTCCCTGAAGAACAAACTAACCCTGTTAGGAGCAATGCAGTGGATCAGCATGACCAGGGTCAATGCCTTGACAAAAGGGTCCCTGATGTCCCACTCACAATACATGCACACACTCCAACATATGAACACATGATTGCCTGATTATGTTTACTTCACACAGATGCCTGTTCGTAAAAATGGTATGTGAGCGTGTGAGGGCGTGCACACACACACACACACGCACACACACACGTGCGCGCACACACAGAGACACACGCGCTTGGGGTATGCTAGTAAACACTTCATAAGATATAATGCAGAGGTAGGTAAAAAGCCTCGACTTTTAGTGTATGAGGTATATCCATCTCAAGACTAATTTCAACCTAACACCATTGAACACCAAACTGAAGGGATGAGCAGCACCAGCTACCATAGCTGGTTCCTGGCAGCTCCAGCACACAAAGAATATGTGCACAAAATTCACCTACCCCCAGGGTACTAACTTGAATTGCAGCCCCCAAAACACAAACAAGACGGCATTAACACCTCCAGACAAACATACACCTCAAGGCTTCTGAACAGGTGAACATCTGATATCTCCACCCTAAACACACAGAAACACCACCTGTTACTACGTGAATTTTTGCAGGAAAAATACCCTATTCATCCTAAAAGTTCATGCACATTCCTACAATTATTCATACAGGAACAACATGGACTGGACACATACCTGTACAACACACTGCTCATATATACCCAAAGAATGCCCTTCAGGCAGACTCTGGAAACCAAAAAGTATACAACCAGTCATCTCTTGCGCTGCACAAAACAGAACCCACAAGAACTCCCATAGTTCTAAAATACACCCATTCCACAACATCCAAAGACACAATCTGCTTCCAAGCACACAATGAACCTCTCACATCTGCCAGAGTACACATCACAAGAGCCCAATGAATTCCAGACACACTCAGCCACCAACAACCTATACTTCTCAAATGCACGAGACTACACAAAATTACATACCAGGATCGCACATTCTACGAACATCACCAAAATCTTCAAGAATTCCATGCCACAATAAACACAAAACACAATTCATAGGCATCCTGTATACACAGATTCTAAATACACACATCCACAAATCCATGAACATCACCTGGGTGCCTACACACAAAACACAAAATGCAAATCTTGCAAGCATGAGGCAGAGAGCTCAATACCGGCACACACAAATCACCATGCACATATTAATCTCTATGTATGGAGACACACACACACACACACACACACACACACACACACACACACACACACACACACAATTTCCACACAGGAAAGGAGAGGCAGACACAGAAATGTACCCAAACCATGAATATAGAGTCTTTAAAACACTACACAGTATTCTACATCTCCAGAAAGCAACCTGCCCACCTCACCAGCCAAACATTCCTGTCCACACCTAGAAACATCACAGCATTCTCCAAAACAATACACTTTGAATACTCCTAGCAATCTCATTCCCAATGAAGAAATGTATAGAATTCAGCCACCCATCTATGAATCCACAAACCAATTGGCATGCCCGAGACACAAAAATATCTCAAGAGTATCATATACTATACACATAAGTTCACTGAACAAATCCCAAATCATCACAGGCTAGTAGTACACTTTTTAGTTTTACTCAAATACATAGAAATAACTATATCATGTATCCCTGAAACATATTAACACTATTCCCACAGCCACTGTGTATATGCACAATGTCACCTCTCCAACACATACATAAAGGCCCCAGTTACGAAGAACTTTCTACTTAATACATATGTGGACCCAAAAAGCAGAAATCAACTGCCATGTCCCTTAAATACACATACTAATTGACACCTAAATATTCCTCCTTCACGCAACTATTGGTAGGATATGCAACACAAACACACAGACACACACGTGAGGTGTGGTAGTTAATAAAAACTCAATACACAAGTAATTTTCCATAGGCATCTCATCTCTACCCAGTTTCCCACTACATGCAAATGTGCAACTATATCCAAATATATACAAAATACTAAGCTTTCTTCATATGCAAGCTCACCCACTCCCAAATATGAAGAAATAACTCATCTGCAAAAGTGCAGAGAACCCTACCAACTCCACACCACACTTGAACATATCCATCCTACGACTCCACAAAATTAGTAACTGACTCCATGCATCAAGTACATATACACGAGTAATGAAAAGACTTTTTTTTTATTAACAAACTCACATAACCAAGAACCAAGTCCCAAATATACAAAAGCCCTCCTCCATTTCCCAACAATCCCATTGCCGACCCAGAGAAACATACCCCAACACATTCATTAAGATAGCCCATCTGCAAACACACATAGTACACCCAAATTTCCCAGGGTGCGTTCATGGGCCAAAACAACCAACCAACAAGAAGACCACAGGTAAAACAGCACAAAAAACAAATTACAAACACCTAAGCCCAACTCTCTGACTTTATGCCTGTTCCTTCTCATGCCCTCCAAATACACCAGACCCTACACGGTCTCACACAAAACGTCAGGACTTTCCCTTGGTGAATACATACCAGATTCTCATCAGTAAGACGAAAACAAAAACAAACCCTTAAACTCTGAATGCATATCAACACATTAGGGACACCACCGCCCCACAAACAGAACAGTAAAAAACACTCAGAGGCCCTCTGAATTCTTACCATCCCTCCAGGACAAGCACAGTGTCTCATTGTCTTATACACATAACCACCCCATGATATTCACGCCCATCAAAACAAAAGGAAAACTTCCTGGCATCCAGAAATACATACAAGGACTCCCCAAAGCCCACCAACACTCACCTGACAGCATATGATCAATTTCACCACGTAATATATGAGTACCACAAACTTGAATAATAAAATATGAATCTCTTTATTGCCAAACGACTTGTGGTCACATGGTTCTCCTATACTCATTTAGTTGCTCTGTCCAGACTCCCACCAAGAGCCAACCTATGAGGGCACGTCAATCAGGATGGGACCACATCAGACTCTGCAAAATCGGCTCCGTATTCCCTTTTGCAAAGTCACTAACATGAAAGATGAGCGTCCTTTTGCCTAAGAACCCGGATGCCGGCTGACAGTTCCTCTAACATTCACGGCTTTCACAGGGGAACAAGAAGATGACCGTCAGAACTTCCTCTTACACCCAGAGGAGCCGCTGACCTGCTGACCAGGACCAGGCTTCTCAAGCACTGCCGAGGTTCCCTGGAACCTGGGCGCCACACAGGCTGCAAGGGACACTGACGGGAGACGCCTGGACATTAGCGCCCCACTGGCCCACGTCCCCCTCACTTGCAGGCCAGCCCGGCTGGGGCACAGCGTATGCCTGGTCCGGGCCAGGCTCGGGGGCCAGGGTGGTGTCGCCGGCGCTGACACAGGAGCACAGGGAGGCTGACCACCCTGGGACAGAAGACCGGGCAGGGACACACTCGGGGAGGGAGTGGTCAGTACCTCGGGGCCTATGGGACTGACTCTGGACGCCGCCATGGGAGCTGTGGCCTGCCGATGGGAAACCGCCCTCTGTGCTCCTGCCTGCACCTTGCCCAGCATTAGCTGCAGCGGTCCTGGAACCATTGGAAGGCAGCCCACGAGCAAGGGAATCTAGCCAAGGGTGTGCACATGCGCAGGTGGTGCAGGCGGGAGCCAGGACCGCCCTGCAGGAAGGGGACAAAGTGGGTCTGGAAGCCTGTGACGTGTCTCCCGCAAGGCTGCTCCTCCTCCCAGAACGCTGGGCTGGCCCTTCTTCCAGGAGACTGTCTGAAATGACAAAGTGATTTTCACTGTTACAAACCGGCCATGCCTGCATTACAGACCACCCTGCTGCAGTACTTGGAAGCGCTCTACCCTGAAGCAAAGGGTCCTCATTTGGGCCCAGTGTTTTTACCCCCTTCACGCTACTTCCCTTTGATGCCTGTTCACATGTCCAAACCACACTTTGTACTTTCCTCCTAGTCCATCCATACGTTCCATTAAAGAACAGTCCTGCCAAACAATTATAGGTCTGGGTAACACTCTGAAAAGACCATTCCTAGATTTTGCATTTACTGTCCTGACCATATTATTGCATATGGACAGCTCTCCCAATAGATACAGATGCTCAAATGTTCTCTTTGACAGTTTTACTTATACGTTTAACGAAGACTCGGCAATGTCGACCAATTTCCACACACAGCAAATTTATCCTCTTCCTTGTCTACTGCATGACTACTTTTAGCTGGGACTTTTCAAATGTGCACCATGGATTCCC
This sequence comes from Tamias sibiricus, assembly GCA_025594165.1. Lineage (NCBI taxonomy): Eukaryota > Metazoa > Chordata > Mammalia > Rodentia > Sciuridae > Tamias > Tamias sibiricus. The sequence goes on from CM046671.1 coordinate 73,823,723, forward strand.
TTGACCTTTTACTACATTACAAAAACAACAATCCTTTGGTGCTCTTTTTGAAAGTTATCCTTCCTTCTAAAGGATAATGTGGAAGACATGTCACATGTGACACTGCCAAGGTCCTCCCACCCCTGTGCACACACAAAGGCTCTACAGCTACAGGCAGGGCCTTTAGCTATTCCGCCAATGTTCCTGATGATGAGAACATCCGTGTTCAGGATGGTTTTAAATTTTTTTCCCCTTCAGCAGTCAATGTTAGTTCAGGATTGATTTTACAACAGCAACAGTCAGTCAGATGGTAGGAAAAAAGGACATTTCGGCTGTCCTTCCCATGGCCAGTTTGCGCAAACTGAATGTGACTAGTGTTATTATAGGTGCATTTGTGGTCCAGCAGTTTCAACAAGTGCAAAACTGATTGCATGGCGTAAGGGCTGAGGTTCGGGGGGCAAAGCACTGACCAAGAGTATGAACGGCCTCTGAATTCAACCCTGGTCTAGCAAATAATGCTTGCTTTGAAAACCAGGTCTCCATCATTCACTACAGTAAACAATTATTACTTTAAAAAAAAATTAAAAAAACCGTGGAGAATGAGGAAAATGCAGATTTTCTATGCTGAATATTTTATATCACTGGCTCAAAAAATAAATAAAGAAAGCACTACCAGCTATATCATCAACGACATCAATGTGGGAAATAATGAGATAACAAGTGCAGGAATCATGAAAGAAGTTTGGTTTTTTTTTTTTTTATTTATTTTTATTCTAATTTGTTATACATGCTTGCAGAGTGCAATTCATTTCATATTACATATAGAGAGCACAATATTTCAAGTCGCTGGTTTTACATAAAGTATTTTCACAACAATTGTGTCTTCATACATGTTCTTAGAATGTGTCCAACACATTGCCTACCTGTAATGGTAGAGGCTTGATTTTAGTGCCCGAGTACCATGGTCCCCCCATTCATTAAAAAGACTTATAACGAAGTGTTGAGTATTTCATCAACACCCAAGTTGTGTGTTTTGCAGATGAGGGATGGGGTTAAAAGAACACTTTATACATAAAATGCAATCCACACCCTACACTTTTAGAGTATTGGCTGTTTAGACCCATGATTGTGTGGCTCATGAGAGCCATGGATCACCGGTGCTGCCCATCAGGGGGAGCAAAGACGATTGGGGTGTTGAAATAGAGGGGCACTTGCCACTCCACTCTCCTGTGGATTTTAGATACTTCAAAATGACCCAGAGGCACACACTACTTGGCTCACCACTGAACTGCCTGAAGGGAACTTGAGGTTCTTTTATACCTGCCAGAGCTCTTCATGGAATGTCTGCCCAGCCCCCACCCACACCTGCTGCCCTTGGCCCCTGCCCCCCACTTCAGAATGTCTGGATCCAACATTCCACCCTGGGGTTTACATTTAAACTTTGCCCAGCTTGGATCAGTTGGACGCTGAGCATCTGTTACAGACAGGTCACTCTCTGGGTCCTGTATGACGGTGCCCACTGTGGAGACTGCGAGACACTGTGTCCAGTGTCCTGACCTTTAGAAGGAGGTGAGCCTGGAGGGTCAGGGGTTTGTTATCTGACTGCCAGGCACCCCGTAAATCCTTGGGAGGTAGAATGGAGTACTTCCCCTCCGGTCAACTGATTGCGCAGACATAAGGGAAGGAAAGAGCCTTAGACAACGCACTTGACATGGCCCAGGAAGCCCAGGGAGGACTGATACTGCTCATGGGGAGGAGGGCTCCTAAGACCCAGGTCCAGACAAATCAGGGGAAGGACCCTGGGTCTGCAGAAAGGAGAGAGGCCACGGGATTGATTCCTTGTAGGATGGACACAGGTCACTGCATGGTGTTTTAGGCAGTCACAGATGGTGTCACAGTGGGATCCATGGAGTCGAGATGCTGAGCCCTACTGTCCATTCTTCAGACACATGGAAGCTGCCTGTGCTATCATCCTGAAGAGGACTGACCGAGTCTCAGATCATAAGTGGGCAGTGGACAGAAATGTTCTTAGCTAGAAAACTGCCCAGTGGGGTTCTCGATGACCGCACATGCAGTGCGACATACTCTCTGTGGGTGAGGCTGCAGGACACTCCAACTGCCACAGCCCAGGGCACCTCACCAACTTCCTGCCCAGGAAAACTTCTCCTTCAGTTCAGACAGCAGGTGTCCTTCATTCCTAAAGGGCAGGGTACCCAGGAAACCTCAACCGACGTAGATTGGTGCCTCTGTGAGGTCTTCTAAATTGTCATCACTTTCACACTCTCTGTGGTGTAACCTCAGCTCATTGTTTTGACATTGACACAAAGACTTTGTTCATCTTCCTTGTTTGGTACTCCATGAAAAGGGAACCCATGTGGGGTGTTCTTCATTTTGCAGGATGAGGTTTGCAGATGACTAGGTTCTTATGAAGACAGCAAGGAGACTAGCACACAGTTAGGAAGGGGCCCTACTCGTGCTGTCATTTGAAGTTAGGCAGGTGTCCCGATTAATACGTGCAAGTGTGGAAGTGCGGTCAACCTCCCATTCCCTGAGTACCCTCTGCATAACGTCCTGGTGAGCAGAGAAGTGCTCCGGACTACCTTGCCACAAGTAGCAGCTAGCACAGGCCTGATTCTCTGTGACGCTTTCCTTCCCATTACTGGGAGCTCAAAGGAAAACAACCTCAGAATGGCTCCAATTCCCAGGCCCTATAGAAACATGACCAGTGGCCGTGAAAATCTCTGGAAAACCCCAATCCTCACCATCCCATCGACTTCAAGAACCTCATAAACCTCAGCGGCCTTTGCTGGTCATCCCAGGAGAGGATTTGGGAACTCAGCATCTATCACCTAGACCTCTTCCCTGGGAAAAGAGCTTCCTGTGTCACGGCAGGAACCCGTGAACACTAGGGACACAGCTGGCCAATCTGTCCTCCCATTAGTGTTTGCTGTGGGAAGGGCTGGGAGAAGCACCCACATGCTGGGCAGGATGTGCTCCTGGGTGAATCTCAGGATTCCTCAGCCTCTAGCTAGGCAAGAGACATTATTCAGGTGTTTTTTGTTAGTTTGTGATAGCCCAGGAACGAAGTGGAGGGGTATACAAGGAGTAGCATCAGCAAAAGGAAGGCTGTGGAGGTGATGGGGCAATAATCTCTATGACCAGTCACCTTCACAAATGACCTGGGAGTAGCTGCATCTGCCCAGAGAAGATCCCTTTCCTGTTGGCGAGCATGTGGAGGGGCAAAGTGCCACCGAGCAGAGTCACACTGATCCATTTGTGGAGAGCCACCTAGGAGGCCAATGGATTGTCTGCAAAGGACGCACAAGGGGCCTCTCACAGGCAGGGAAAGCCGAGGGGTCACAGTGAACACATAGTGTTCAGGGAATCCTGGTGTACTGGAACCCGTTTTCCCTGGGCATATAATCTATGACTAAGGGAAAACAGCATGAAATTCACTCGGGGACATTTGCAAGTTGCACAATTTCCCTGCCACAGGGCCCTGAGCGGTTAGCATCTGTCCTCAGATTCCCACTGACTAAGGAACTGGGAGGCCTCAATCCTGCTGCCACTTGCCCACCTGCATTCTCCTCTTTGCTTTGCCTCCACAGCATCTGCATCACAGAGACCAGGCATGAACATCAATCCTGGTGCCCACATGTCTGCGTTCAGGGCCTGCCCTTTCTTCCAGCTGCCCCTGTGCCAACACACCAGCCGTTCTGGGAGCTGCCCCTGGCACCACGGGTGACTGCACCCATCTCACAGGGTAACCCTCTGGTGCTGTCCGCTTACCCTGGACAACCATTTGTGCCTGGGCTGTTCACTTTGGGACAACATGGGCCACAACTGAGGCCAGCAGGGCCTCCTCATATTCAGAACACTGCCCACACTCAGGGACCCCTCAGCTGGAGGGCTCCAGGGCCGTTCCGTGGGGGCGTGGAACATCCTGCTCCATTCCTCGTGGCATCTTCTGCCCCGAGGACCACTGTGCCTGCCTCAGCCAGCGGGGGGATCCAAAATTACGGGATCCACTGGCAGCTGGGCCTTCGCCCTCCCGCACCACGACCATTTGCCCAACTGGCCCCCATCATGTTCCCAATGAATGCCCGCCAATGGCCAGGTACAGTGTATGGGGAGGGTGCCCTACCCACCTTCCCAGCTTCAGTACCACCAGACGACTCCAGCGCCTATGAGAACTTCCGGCGCTGGCAGCGCTTCAAGACCCTGGTCCAGAGGCACCTTCCTCAGACTCCAGACGTGGAGGCACTTTCCTGCTTCCTTGTGTGAGTGCTCTCCTCAGGTTCCTCCTCGAGCTCTGAGAGGAGGAAAAGCATGGGTTGGGAAAAGGAGGCTGGGATGTAGGGGAACTGGAAGAAAGGTCCTGAGGGTGGGGGACAAGCTGAGACAAATACATTTCCACACGTATTCACACCTCACACCAGGGGATGAAATGTGCCTTCTCTCAGGTGCCCATCACAGCCCTGTGGGTGCAGCAATCTTTGTTTCCAATGACCATCACCATCACATGGAGGACTCAAGGTCAGGGGGCAGTGTGAGCCAGGAATTCAAGTTGGCAGTCTTGACTCCATATAATGGTCCCTCCCCCAGTCACTTCAACATCCATCATACACCTGATTGTTCCTGGCACAGAGGACATCACAACCACAAATGTGGCTAGGGGTGCTGGCCCCCTAGACAGAACTCTATGGATACCCACACACATTGTCATGAACTCCTGATCAGGACCCTCTGGTGATGTGGCACTCGTGGGGAAGTCGTCTTTGGATACTGGATGGGGATGTTCATCTTTGCTCCAGTTTGTAACTGTGCCCCCAGGTCATTCTGTGCACTGTCTTAGCCTGGGCTGCCATCCACGGCACTGTGGAACATGTGGACGAAAACACAGGCATTCCTTTCTCACAGTTCTGGAGTCAGGCAAAGGGTGCCTGGCCCAAAGTCCCATGCAGGCGCTCCCTTCTCCTTTCTTGAAAAGACAGCTGGCTCACCCGTGTCCTCACATGACTCACATCACTTCAGTGTCTCTTCCTTCTCCAGGAAGACCACTAATGCCCTCATGAAGCCCCACCCCCACGATCTCATCTAACCCTCTAAGCACTAAAGTCAATCTCCAAATACAATCACATTGGGGGTTGGGGCTTCAACAGGTGAATGTTGGAGGATAAAAACATCCAGCACATAGTACACTACAGCATTGAGGAATCCAAGCACAATCATACTGGTCAATGCAGCCCTTGGTGTTAATGTTTGGTATAACTCTCCTGGAGTCCCAATGCCAATACTTTTGAGTTGAACACCGTGGGGCAAATGTAACAAAGGCAAGAAGGTGTGTTGGTCTGGTAACCCGAGAAAGGAGGGTGACCTTGCGGACGCTGATCCTGATGAATTCCAGCCCAGTTCTTCGGTCTCTGTCCCGAAGGCAGCCCACCATAACCACGGAAGAGGGACTGTGGAAGGGTTTGCAGGAATGGCAGTGCACAAGCCACTTTGACAGGATGGTCTTCTATGAGACTGCACAAAAAAGTGAGCCAGGTTTCGGGGCCCAGAGCCTAGGGGTGGGGGATCATGATTTGCACAGCAAGGTCTGGTACAGTCGGTCACCTACCTATGTGTTGGCTCCCAGGCATCTTGCTCTCCAAATAGCAGCTCCCTCTAGCTGGAGAGCTAGGCATTCTCTCTGCAACAATCCCAGAAACTTCAGCCTCCATACCCCAGGGTCCAACTCTCCCTTGAGGTTCAGGGTCAGGATGGGGAGGATAAACAGTGCAGCCAGAGGGTCTCCTTCTGCTTTGCTGGCTCTGCGGAGGGGGAAAGCTGCACTAGCCTCACACAGGCCACCTGCCTGGGAACTGGCACCCCTTTACAAGGTGCAGTCGACCATAACTCATGAAAGTGGCCACTATTTCATCCTAATGTTCCAGAAGTGGGTGGCAGTGGGGAGTGCATGGTCAGGGCAGTCCAGCACCTCAGATGCCCCAAAGACACATCTCTGGTTTTTACCGCCTTTGCTCCATGCAATCCCTACCATTCTAACAAGGGAAGGGAAGAACCAGCCCTCATTGGAAGCAACCCAATGTTCTCAGTTTAGCTTCCATTTTCACATGACCCCTCCTGTAACTTGGATTCCCAGATGATCCTTCCAGGGCTCATGGTCCCAGCCTCAGTATCCCTGAATTGGGCCAGGACCCCTGGTGTCCCCTGATATAAACCACATCCCTGACCACTTTGGATAAATTTGGAATTTATCTGATCCATGTGGTTCCTGGCAGAAACAGGAGAGAGCCGGAACAAGGGTCAGCTAGGGGCCCTGCCTGGGTCCCTCAGATCTGATTCCCTTCAGGTGCTAGTTGATGTAGTACTTCCCGAGAGCTGAAGTTCTTCCTATGTAGCAGCTCCCTCCTGGGACTGGCCTGACCCACTCCAGGACACAGCTCCACACCCCTGCAACCGGCTCCTGAATGGTAGCTTAGAATACTCCATAGCTTAGAATCCCTCACCTGCACCTGCCTGGTATGGCCAACCTGATTCTCAGCTCAGCCTGTGCCTCCCTTACCCAAATCCCACCAAGGTTCATGGAGTTTGAGGCCGCCGAGGAGATGGATGGAGGACCCACGGATGCAGTTGTCAGGGGTCTTCCAGTGCCGACCTCCACCTGCACCTCCGAGGGTGAAAATTCCAAGGCCCCCAGGCCCTCAGCCTGTCCAACAGCCAGGTAGGGTTCCCACATTCCCACAGGAGCCCATGATGGTGTCCAAACAGTGACAAGGGCCAAGGCAGGTCACTGTCCCAAATAACAACGTTTCCTCCAATATGGGGAGGTTGAGTCTTGCAAGCAGCATAGCTCCTAGCACCTGAGTTCCAGGCAACCTCACTTTGAACTGCATATTTGCCGAGGTCTGGCCACAGCGGGCAGTGCAGAGCACTGTGTTGTGAAGCGTAGGTGAAGAAAACACACACACTCTCTATTGAAGGCTTCACACTTTTTTTTTTTTTTTTTACTTTTTCACGTCAGTTTATATAGCCCAGAAAGCACAGCAATTCACATTACAGCTTTTGAAGGTTACATCAAATAGTTTCAGGGTTATCCATTCTGAGGGAAACGGGGTATTTATTCTAAGTACATACCACTGCTTGATCTATCTAAACACAGAGTAAAAGCGTATATGGATTAATCTTAAATGTCAATGAGATAAAGTACAAAACATGTTTTTTACTCAAACCCATTGCCATGATCCCTTAAGTCCAAACAATTCCACCTATAATGTTTTATGGCTGAATCACCCTGACATATATATATATATATATATATATATATATATATATATATATATATATATAAACTTTAATTGAACTCAAACTCCTAGGCTCCTTCGTTCCCTCTAATGACTTTTTTTGAATTCAGGAAAAATGAAGTATGACTGTTTTTCAGAAGTCCAGCTAACAGGTGTTGTCTCATTAGTGAAATATTAGGTCTGAAGAACTTCTAACCTAAGGAACTTTTATATATCTATTTTAAACTACTTTAAAAGTAAAAAGAATCCTTATCATTCACAAAAAGACATTTAAAGCTTTTTCTTGGTGCACATGATTATAACGAGAAGAAGTCAAACAGCCGGCAATTACAAAAGCTGTTTCCTTTCTAGAAACCTGTTATATTAGTATGATTTTAGAAAATGTTTTCATGGTCCTAACTCAGATTCTACAAGGCTATAATTTCCAGAACCAGTTTCATTCTTAATAATTAATGCATCAGGCCTGATGGTCATATGAGCAGAAAACAAGACAGTAAGAAGGTACAAAATTAAAATTAGCCACCCTAACGCCATCTTTATGCTGCATCTTCCTTTAGGGAGAGTGCTTTGCCTCCCCCAAGTTGGACAGATTCTGCTGCCCATGAAGGAGCATCAGAAGAAGATGCTGCACATAGTGACTGAGCCAAGTACATACATCCTTTCTCTCCTTGTCTGTCCAAAACACCAAAACACCATCTGCTCAGGACTTGGGTCCTGGCAGGGTAGAGGGCATGGAATATCAGCCGCTCCAAATGTCCTCCCACTTGACTCTCCTACATGTTGTATCTGGTGCACTGTTACCTCCTTTGGGTCCTTTGGCCAGGCTGTCCTCGACCAATGCATACCAGGTTAGGTCCGCTGAACCCTGCCTACTACCAAGCGTTTGGGATGAACCCGGATCCCTCATTCACACACCATTCGGGTCCTCCCTGTCCTAGTGTGCACCTCCATAAAGACCAACCCTAAGGCACTGCCTGCCCGCTCATTACCAGCCAAACCCAAGGCACCAGGGACGCAGGTGCCTGAGACCAAGGCATGCAAGACCAAGGTGCGTAAGACCAAGGTGCCCGAGACCAAGGCACCAGAGGAGATCCCACCTGAAGCCATCCAAGAGTACATGGACATCATGGATGACTTACTTTGGCCTACCAACTTGGCCATGTGGGAGCCTTCCCACTTGTCCACAGGAGAGTCTGCTGCAAACTTGGGAGAACAAGGACTGGACCAACACCCAATACAGGATGACTTATACCCAGATCCAAGTCTTCTCAGCTATGTTGATGAGGACTTTGTTAAGAAGGTGGGCTGGGCCTACCATCTTTGTGTATACTAGGTTTCAGGACCCAAGGAATTGAGTTCCATAGCTCAAAATCTCAGCATTTGTGTGTGTGTGTGTGCATGCACGTGTGTGTGTACGTGTGGGAGTGGTGAGAGAGAGAGAGAGAGAGAGAGAGAGAGGGATAGAGGGTGAGAAAGAGCACAGAGGCACGCGAGGACTTGTAAGTGTGTGTAGCTGGTAGTAGGGATATAACAACCCCATTGTGCAGACGAAAGCTTGGGATCACCATTGCTTCCTCTTTCTCCTAAAAGTCTTCCTGACTTGGGTCCATTTCCTTCCAAGGTCACTCATACTCTCTTCCTCCTCATCCCAGGCAGAGAATATGATTCATCCCCGCTTCCTGGAAGAATTGCTTTCCTCTGAACCATACATAAATATCTTGGCCCTAACAGAAGAGCTGGAGCAGCAGGAAGGGGTCATCCGGTCCAACCATCCTGCGCAGAACTGCAGATCCTCCTCCCTAAACCTGAGGAACAAAGGCATAGTGGGTCCCAGAAAAGCCCTTTCTTCCAGGGGGCCACAGAAGAGAGCCGATGGCTGTAGTGTGAACGATGACCTCCAAAGCCTGGATTTCCTCCTAGTCTCCCAGCACCGTCTGCTGCCCTGGGGACTGTCCCAGAGCCAGCCCCCTCAAATAGAAACCCTGTGCTCAAGAGATCAAGCACTCCAGGCCCCAACTCCCCAGAGAGGATGTCCCAGCCCCCACCACCCACTTGCTGCCATGTCCAAGAAGCGCGCCCTCACTGGACGCTCGTGCAACCTGGAGAAGAGGTCCCGCTCTGGCCCTCACCTCCAAGTCACTGGAGAACAAGACATGGTTCTGGAGCTGGTGCAAACCTCACAGCCTCAGAAGAGGAAATGCACGTCATCAGGCAACCAAAACAAAAAGAAGAGGCCCTGAGGACAGTAGTGTAGGCCGATGGCCTCTGGGGTGGCTGCCCCTCAGGCAAGATCTCACCCTTGCTTCATTCTGCACCGGAAGGGCCAAAGGTTCTTCCTCACATAGGACAGTTCCTACGGGTACTCAGGAAAGTGAAGGGAGTGAGAGGGTATTGGAGTGTAGAAAGAGGGCAGGGGGAGGGGAGAGGGCAGGCCTGGGAGGGAAGCCGCTGACTCTCAGTGGGAATAAAGGCAGTTTTGTAGGAAAAGTCTTCTTCTCCGGCTGCTGCCTTCTGCCATGTTGTCTGTGCAATGCCATGCAGTCAGAACTGAGAGGAGATAACTGGGGTTGCCAGGACCCAGAGCCCACAAGTATCCATCTATTGAGTCTTGTTTCCAGATTTTTGACTGGCCCTTCCCCTAATCCTGAGGGAAAACAGCACAAGATCCCAGGACCCTACTCATCACCCCATTGAAAAGCCCTTCTTGGTTCAGGGGATATTCTCTGTGCATCCCTCCATGATCTGTGCCCCTTCAACATCTGAGGGCCTGGTATGAAGACAGATCACAAAGAGGCAAAGCGCATCTGCCTTGTTATTCACAGCTCTGAGGTCTGAGGACTATCTGGTGGCTCTCAGATCTTAGTGTTAATAGCCCTGATTTTGAATGTCAGGGACCCTCAGCTCCTAGTGGTAGCAGCTCTCCTGTTGCCTTCTTGAGATCAGTAGCCAGCCACTTCCAACAGTTCCCTGGAGATCATCTGACAGCCGGACCTACCAGCTCCTGCAGTTCTCCACTGCTCTGGGTCACTCTCTCTGCTCGCCACCCTCAGGCTGACCTGCCACACAGTTTGCCAGTTTTCAGTGCAACCCACTTGCCCTGCGCTAGCTGAGATGAAAGTCCTGAATATACAAACTATACCCATCCCTAAGGGCCTTCATTAGAACTCATGCTGCAGAGGGGAAGTGGTACAGGGACTTCTTGCACAGGAGACGGGGAAGGAATATTATTTGAATTAAAATGGTGAACTCAAGCATGCAGAGCCCTTCCAAGATACCCCAAATACTTCTGCTTAGGCATGGTTAGGGGAGGGCCTCCTTAATCTCCAGACTAGAGACTACCTTAGGGCCCTAAAGAGGCACTGCAGGGTACCGTCATCTGGGGAGGACCTGCTATGGAAGCAAAAGGCTCCGAGTGATCATGAGGCATTTGTAGCAGCTATGGCTGCCACAGACAGGGGCATGATATTTAATAAAGTACCTCTTAAGAACTTTGGGCCCTCCTGTCTCATCTGGATGGAGAAGTACTTTTGAACCTTCAACCTCTTCTGCCATTAATCAGGTTTCTAGAAGTAAGCCTGGAAACAGTGTGTTTTTAGACTGCATCTTTCTTTTCTCCGAGTGATGCTGGACAATGAGAATGCACCAAACCCCAGCATAGACAAGGTCTTCCTGAGTAAGTGGTCTGATGAGAGGACCAGCCCTGACTTCTAAGAGAAGAAGTCACAGCACACTACGGAATCATCAACTCAAACCACCAGCGACACACACTGCGCCGCATTAATGAAAAGCTGTGCTTTCTGACAGTGACCACAGGGACTGGCCCCTGGTGGGTCCCCTTTGTTAGCTGCACCCTTATTGAAACTCAGTTTAAGAAACTCCTCCTGAGCTCTGTGCACTGGCCAGTCTCTTCTTTCCTGGGATCTAGGCCAGGCTGTGGCACACTCGACAACCATCTGAGGCATTGTCTGCTAACATCTTACCATTTTTCCTGCAGGCCATCACTAAGACTCTAGAAAGACATTCACATAACTCACATACCCATCAAATGTTACAATTGTAACGTTTCATAGACTTTGCCACCACATCAGCAATAGAGGTTTCCTTCATGACGACAATAAAATATGCAACACTTTCATCAGCCCCAAACGAAATGCCTTACCTTTTAGCTATCAAACCCATTCCCCCATCTGTTTTACCACCACTTTGGAAATACCTCTGTGCCTAATCAACTCTTTCCACCATTTATTTGATATGTGCAAGTGTGCTGCTTGTGTGTTCAGTTTTAGCATCACATCTCCCATGCTTCAAGATTTAAGCATGATTAACATTCATTCTACTTTATTTAGAACATTCGTAACTAAAACTGTCATTTCTCACGCAGCTGGGTGGGGGTGGGGGGAATAAATACAATCTCTACCAGTACAGTTTAGGTCCACTTCCTTGACTCATTTCAAGTTGAGAAGAGTTCTGTCACCATGGCTTTTGCACGTGCAGCCGAAATATTCAAGTGCTAGTTTGCTTGTGGCAGTGTCAAGAATCCTCTTGGAAAAATCCTGTTCACAGATACACTGAGGTGCCAGAGTCTGTTTCCTCACCGGTGTTTGTGGTTACATGTGCTGGGGAGAAGTACCCACGCTCTGGGCAGGATGTGCTCCTGGGTGACCTTCAATGGTCCTGAGGCTGTAGCTAGGGATTAATTTCATTCAGGTGCTTTTGCTTAGTTCTGCAAGGCCAGGAAAGAAACAGAGGGTTTTACAAGGAGCATCAGCAAAAGGAAGGCTGAGGAGGTGATGGAGCCATAAATTATGAACTGTCACCTTCTCACGGGACTCTGGAGTGCCTGGAACTTCCCTGGAAAAGGTCTCCTTCCTCTTGGTGAGAATGCAGAGAGGAATGGTGCCACTCAGCAGAGTCAATTACCAGCAAGATGCCTGGGAGGCTGATCGATTGTCAGCAAAGGATGCCAAAGGGCCTCCAAGTCAGGAAAAGCTGAGGTGTCACTATAGACAATGTTCAAAACACCTTTGAGTACTGGGAACAAGATTTCTCTGGGTATAACGTTCAATTGGGGGAAGGAAATCTAAAATACACTCAGAGAAAGTTGCAAACCACAATAATTCCCTGCGCACAAGACCCTGAGCTGTTGCCATTCCTCCTCAGATACCCAGCGACAAAGGCTGGGAGCCTCACTCCTACTGCCATTCCCCCTTTACATTGCCTCCACAGCATCTCAAATGCTGAGACCAGGCAGGAACCTCAATCCTGGCATCCCTGTCTCCCCCCTTCAGAGACCTGCCCTTTCTTCCCTCTGCTCCTGTGCCAACACACCAGCCATTCTCCGGGTTGTCCATGTTGCCTCCTCTGACTGCACCAATCTCCCAGGGTGCACCACTGGTGCAGTCTGCTTACCCTGAAATATCAATGGCAGCAGGAGCTGGTGTCCCTGCCATGTGTGAGGTTGGGCTATTCCACTTTGGTCACCACGGGCCAGACAGAGGCCAGGAGATCCATATGCAAAAGGTTGCCCTCACTCAGACCCCCCTCAACTGGAGGGTCCCAGGAGCCTTCTGAAGGGGTGTGGAGCTCCCTGCTCCATTCCTCACAGCAGATCCTGCCCGCAGGACCGCTGTGCCTGCCTCAACCAGTGGGGGAACCTGAAACGATGGGCGCCATGGGCACCTGGGTCTTCACCCTCCAGCACCACCGCCATTTGCCTATCCAGACCCCATCATCTTCCCAATGAATGTCCACCAATGACCACCTGGAGCATATGAGAGGTCACACTGCCCACCTTCCAGGTAACTGCAGTGGACCTCAGGGCATCTAGAAAAACTTCTGGCGCTGGCAGCACTTCAAGACCCTGCTCCACAGGCACCTTCCTCAGACTCCAGATGCGGAAGTGCTTTCCTGCTTCCTTGTGTGAGTGTTCTCCCCAGGGATCCAGACCTCCTCCTTGAGCTCTGAAAGGAGAAAAGGGATGGCATGGAAAAAGGAGACTGGCATGTAGGGGAACTGGAAGGAAGGTCTTGTGGGTGGAAGGATAAGCTCAGAGACCAACATTCCCAGCCATGTTCATCTCACACCAGCAGAGGAAATGTGCTGCATCTCAGTTGCCCACCACGGCCCTGTGACTGCAGCAATCTTTGCTTCCATTGAGCATCACCATCACACGGAGGACCCGAGGTCAGAGGCGGTTCCTGGGGGTAATGTGAGCCATGATTTGGAATTGGCTCTCTGATTCCTTTTGACTGTCCCTCACTTAGTATTTTTACCTTCTAGTACAGGCCTGACTGTTCATGGCAGGAACATCACAACTAGTGGTGGGGATAGGGGTGGAAGCACCAGTAAAGATCTCTCTGGACACCCAACCATATTGTCCTCGGGAATTTCTGTTTAGGAGGTGATGCAGAATTCATGAGTGGGTACTCATGCCATTTGGATCCTCCATGGAGATGTACATCATTGTCTTGGGCTTTAACCCTGCTCCTAGAGCACTCTGTACTCTGTCCCACTCAACTCAGGCTGCCATGCACACTGGTACAGAATGGGCATCTGATCCAACAGGGATTCATTTCTCATAGCTCTGAAGTTGGGAAGTCCCAGAATAAACGGTGCCAGATTAAATGTCCAGTGAGTGCTCGCCTCCAGGCTTGAGTCAATGGCTGCCTTGCCTGTGGCCTCCTATGGCTGAAAGAGCTTTAGTGGTGTCCTTTCCATTTCCTAGAAGGGCACTGCTACTACCATGGGAACTCCACCCTCATGAACTCATTAAAATTCTAAGAACCACTGAAGCCACCCTCTCCAAATACCATCACATTGGAGGTTAGGGCATTCACTCATGAGTTCTGAAGGACAAAACCATTCATGTTACAATACACAACAACATCAAGAACTCACAGGTTAGTCAGATTCCAGTAGAGGACTTGACGTTCTCTCTAGTGTATGAGAGCATGTCCTGGAAGCAGGGAGCCCACATGGGTTGGTCAATCTGACTGGACAGAGGAGGCAAAGGCAAGGTGTGTGTTGGGTCAGGTCAGCTGGCAGTGAAGTGTGGGCTGTGGATCGTGACTGATCCTGATGGATCCCAGCCCAGTGCTTTGGCCCCTCTCTGGACTGCAGCCTACCATGACTCTGGAGGACGGACTGTGGAGGGGTCTGCAGGAATGTCAACACACAACTTTGACCAGAGGATCTATGAGATGGCAGAAAAGTGTGTCAGAGACCTGGGTCTAGGCCTAAGTTCTAGGGAACATGGGTTGTACAGCTACCTATGGTGGGGCATATCGCACATACCCAGCCAGGAAGGGCATCTGCTTCCACAGGGAAAACCACTGAACAGTTTCATCTTCAACCATTTCTTCCCTCTACCAGGAGGGCTGGACAGTCTCTAGTAGTCACGGAAGCTCTGGACTCAATGTTCTTAGTTCCACCACTGCCTAGAGGTTCCAGGTTAGGGTGTGGAGGAGTAACCATCGAAGCTCAGGGGGTCTCCTTCTGAAGTGAGGGTTGTGCACAGGGTACAAGTTTCACCAGCTTGGTGTTGGCCAACCACCTGGGAAATAAACCCTCTTACAGGATATGGATCAACCCCGCTCATGAAAGATGCCACAATTATACCCAGAAGAGATTTGGAATTTGAAGAACATGGTCAGGGAAAGCCAGTGTCACAGATGCGCTGAGCACACACCTCTGACCTTTTCTGTCTTTGCTCCATGTAATCCCCTGCCATTCAAACAAACAAATGCAAAAACAGCCCTCTTTGGAAGCAACCCAATACTTTCAGCATAGCTTCTCCTTTCTCGTGACTTCTCCTGACTCTTGTCCCCTTGGTCCTTATTCTATGGTATACAGTCCTAACCAAACCATTCACAGAGACAGAGGATTCATGCTGTTCTCTTACATAAATCATATCTTTGACCAGATGCGGATGCTTGGCCTTTCTGTGTGGTTCAGGGCAGGGAACTGAGAAGCCTGAAATAAGGGGGCGGGGATACATAAAAAAAAATGTACCTGGTTCACTAAGGCCCACACGCCTCTCTTCAGGTGCTAAATGATGTCGGGTGCACATAGATCTGTTTCTGCATTGGGAATTGATCCCTCTTGGGACCAGACCAGTCCATGTCCGAGCACTGCTCCCCATCCCTGCTACCAGAGCTCCTCATTGCTATGAAGCTATAAGCATTGGATTTTCCAATCACTAATCCTTCTTTTTTTTTTTTTTTTTTTTCCCCCTCAATAATCCAATGCTTTGCTGATCTGCCAGGTTTCTGGAGTTTGAGGCTGCAGAGATGGAGGGTCCAAAGCTCCAGTTGATGATGGATTCCAGTATCAAACACTTCTAATCCCAAACAGGCTCTATCTTCCACAGTCTCCAGTCTTTGAGATTGTGCAACAAGGTAGAGCTAAACACATTCCCACAGGAATTGATAATAAAGAAAGGAAAGGTGACAATCGAGTCTGCTGTCCCACATGTGAACATTTTGCTCAGGACAAAACACTTGTCTTCCAAGTAGAACATCCCCCTAGCATTTGGGATTCCTTCTACCCGTGGATCTTAAGTGGATATGGCCCAGTTCAACTTGCTAGCTTCTCTCCCCATGCCTATGCAAAGAATGAAAACACCATCTGCCTAGGACATGAGTCTGTGTGGCCCGACTATATCAAATATGGGTATCTCAAAATGTCCTTCCACATGACATCCATCGTACGACTAGTGCAGAGTAAACACTCATGGGTCCTGATGTCAGGATATACAAGGCCATTCTGGACCAGATTAGGTCCCTTGAACACTTCCCTCCACCCAATGGTTGGAGCAAAGCTGGAACCACCAGATACACATCATCCTCTTATCCTCTGTCCTAGTATGCACTCCAGAAAGACCTGCCCCAAGGCTCATCCATCACAAGTCTAATGCTAGTGTATCCACAGATCAAGGTGCCTGACTAGATCACACCTGAAGCCACAACGGGATATATGGACATTATGAACACCTGCTGGGCTCTCCCAGCCTCACCATGTGGAAAGCCCCACATCTACCCATGGAGGAGTCCATGGGGAACTTGGTAGGGGATGGAATGGAGTGACATCTCAAAGGGGACCACCTGCAACAAGATCCTGACCTCCTACCCTATATTGATGAGCTGTGCTCCAAGAGGACTTTGTTACCAAGGTGGGCTGGCCTAGCACATGCACAGCCTGGGTTCGATCCTCAGCACCACGTCAAAATAAATGCACTGTGTACAACTACAAAAAAAAAAAAAAAAAAAAAGAAAGAATAGAAGTCATGCTGGTGTGGTGGTACATATCTGTATTCCCAGTGGCTTGGGAGGCTAAGGCATGAGGATCGCACGTTCAAAGCCAGGCTCAGCAACAGAGAGGTGCTAAGCAACTCAGTGAGACCCTGTCTTTAAATGAAATACAAAATAGGACTGGGGATATGGCTCAGTGGTTGAGTGCCCTGAGTTCAATTCCTGGTTTAGGAAGGGAAGGAAGGAAAGAAAAGAAGGAAAGGAAGGTTGGTGGCCTGTGTTGAAAATCATTTCTTCTATCCATTTGTTTAATATCTTATTTTAGAGGTCAATATTTAAAAACATTATACACGTAAAACTAACTTTTCAGTTATCACAATTCTACTGTGAATCAATAAAAGTCTGTCACATACTACGTAGTTTGGTGTATGGATGAACTACTGATGCTCTTTCAAGTCTAGTTTTTATTGTTATATAAAAGTAACTCCCTTACTTAAGAGTTCCAGCAGATTTTAAAAGATTAAAAATTGGCTAAATCAAAATATATGTCTTTTTGCAAGATAAAGCCAGCAAGTGGAGAAAGAAAAAACTGCTCTGCCAGTAACTGTTACTTTCATTCCCCAGCTTAAGGTGAGAAAATAAAAACAAGATGGAGAAAAAGAAGTCAGTCTTCCATTCAAGTCACTTTGAGTTCCTCTACACATTGTGCAGCACTCTGATAACAGGAGAGTTGTTTACTGCAAACTTCCAAATGTCCAAAGGATCTCCAAAGTGCTATTTCACCTCACAGCATGAATGACAAGAGTTATTGCAGATGATAAAGTAGTAAATGCTCTCACAAACTAAAGACTATCCACATCACCTTTACAGTTTGGATCTGGAATATCTCCTAAAGTCCATGTGTTGAAGGCTTGGTCCCCAATTAAGCAATGTGCATAGGCGGATACCTTTGGGAAGGGACCAAATCATTAAGGATCTAACCTCATCAGTGGATTAATCCATTAGATGGATTAAGAATCCGAATGGTCTCTCTCACTCTTTCTCTCCCCTTCCTTGTCTCTCTCCCTTGTGTCCCCCACCCCCACCCCTGCTTCCTGGTTGCCAGGAGCTGAGCACTTTTCCTCCTCCACCCCCTTCTGCTATTACATTCTGCTTGCTTCAGGTCCAAAGCAATGGACCAGTCAACCATGGGCTGAAACCTCTGAAACTATAAGCCAAAGAAACCTTTCCTCCTTTAAATTATTTGGGTCGAGCATTTGTGTCACAGCAACAAAAAGCTGCCTAACACGGAGCGTTATCTAGTCTTCATATTCACAACTGAAATAACTCATTTTCCAGATGAGAGAACAAAGCACGAAGCTCTGTGAATATGGTGTGATAGTTGATAATACAGGTTTAGAATCAAACTGTCCCATTTCTTAGCCCTAGCTCAATTACTGATTAGATGTATAACCTTGGATAAGTTCCTTAATGTCCCTAGGTATCAGTTTCCTCATCTGTAATAAAAGACTCGTAGTTCCTAATTGACAGGGTTACCATGAAAACTAATGAGAGCACACCAGAAATTAAGAAGGAGCTGGATGACACTCTCTATCAGTAGGTAGTATTTGTGTCTTATAAAATGGAAGAACAAAAATTCCTACAAAAATTAGTAAATCCTAGTCTGCTTTCTAAATGCAAAACAATGACCCCTTTCCAATAGTACATTCAAATGGAAAAGTGTCCCCTATTCAAATTGGGGGAACAGGGTGTTGATATTTGAAAATGAAAACAAAAAACCACTATGACTTATTCTTAGATACTCATAACTATATTTTCCCCTTCAAGATGTACTTTTAATGCAGCAGCTTTTCTGACTTTGTGGAAAGTCCAAAAAGCCCCAGCCACTAACTTGTCCCCAAAACACAGCAAGGTACCCAAAGGAAGCACACAGGTTGATTTCTATTTACTTAGGAAAAAGAAAAAAAAAAAAATCAAGGACTGGGAATGTAGTTCAATGGTAAAGGACTTGCCTAATATGTACAAGGCCCTGGGATCAATCCACAGCACTGCAAAAAGAAGGAATTAAAGAAATAAAAGAACAAACAAAAAACCCTTCACGCCCCAGCTACATTACATTTCCTTTTGGTCTCAGTACTCCAGACCCAATTCCCAAGTGCTCCTTAGCACCTGATAGGGTCAGAGGTGATTCCTCTGAGTACAGCTTTGTGACTCTCCCTCAAGCAACCAGATGCATTTACACACACAGTTCTTCCTCAGTCCTTCCACACTAGCTTGGCAAGTGACAGAAGGGGTGACCAATAGGAACCCAATGTCACCAGACCAAAGGGTGGGAGGGGCCTTACTCCTTGCAACCTCGCAAGTCACAGCTGAAGAAAATGGGGTGGGCGCGCTACAGTTCTGCTTCATAATATTTGCTTTCCACAAATTTTTCATTTGTAAAAAGCAATTTATGCCAAAAAACCTCACCGTTCTGGTGCAACACACATGGGTAAGTTGAACCCTGGACACATTAAGGAACCTGTGAAAACCTCAGTTGGCTCCAAGACCAGCCCCAAGAAATTCACTGCCACCAGGCAGCTTCTCCAAAGCTCCATGCACCCATCCCTACTCACTCCATTCAAAAGACATTAACAACCATCATTTGTGAACTATATTGGTAAACTTTTGTTTCAGTCTTTTTTGTACCTTCTACCCTTCTTTCAGAATTACAGAACAGAAAAAGAGGATTGATAACTTTTCCCTTCTGCTACACAGTGATGTGTTTTAGTCTTCAAAACAAGTATGCCTATTAAAGCACCAAATCAAGTTCCACATGAGATTCTTTTAGTTGCTATGTATGTGAACTTTAAAGTTCCTATACATAGTTTTCAATAGGTACACGTTTATTTCTTATGCTTTTAAGGAATCAAACCTGTGAGATGATGAGTACATAGTATTCCTTATAAACAAGTGCCAGATATGGAATCTACCTTATACAAATGCAATAACACCACACCAAGGACTCAAACCCATGAATGTCGGAAATCCTAATAATATCTTAATCACAGATAATTATTTGAACACATGTGATAACACTAAAACAAATACACACTAACAATCTCATAACTGATATTTCACTTGCTTTTTTCCCCCCATTACCTAGTATTTGTGGCTTATCTTTCTCTTATTGTGATCTTCTAGTTGAGACAAGAAATGGCTTACCATTTATGGTAATGACATATTAATAAGGACCGACATGTCACATAAATTATCACATCACTTGACATGGTAAAATCATGAAGGAAATGAGTGAAAAAAAAAAAAAAAGAAATCTAACTGACACTTTGTTTATTAAACCTCAAGGAAACAAGTGAACTCATCTAACCTTCAAATTTTTGCTTTTCAGGTCATTTCTTAAATTGAATATTATGAATATTTAATTATACATCATGCATTCATCTGAATGGGAGACTGGTTCAAGCATTAACCATTAGTGAAGGGCACTCCCACTACAGTGTGGTGACTAAGGGGCATAAATAATTTGGAAATAACTGCTACAATGAGTACCTCAGGTGGTAGTGGTAGAATGAAGGATGGCTTTCCCCATATTGAACAATCTATAACTAAGAAGACTTTCAGTCACAATAGGGTCTTGGAGTGGTATTTACAAAATACAGTAGGAGAGTTACCAGTGCACGGTGCAGGGAAAAAAGTAGCTTAGTACCCTGGCACTGACAATAGAGGGTTGAGAACACACCTGTCATTTTAAGTACATGGCTACTAAAGCATTTGTGAACATGGGTACGCTTTCTCTAAATTACAAGCTTTTTTTTTTTTTAAAGTCTTTATTTGTTTTTAGCCGTACACAATGCGTTTTTATGTGGTGCTGAGGTTCGAAACCCGGGCCACGCACGTGCTAGGTGAGCGCTCTACTACTGAGCCACAGCCCCAGCCCCTAAATTACAAGCTTTTAATTCATTTAACAATGTTATGAAACAGCAAGCTGGGCAGCCCTCTAGCATAAGACACCTTCCTGTGAAAAGGAGTTCATGGTGTAATAGCACATGGGGACCAGGAGAGGAACGATGCAACCTGGACCTCATCTCCCTGACCAAGGAGAAACACAGAAGAGGGTCACCATGGGCTTGTTACTGTCATCATTACTGCTCTTTCCTGCCATTAGCTTCATTCCCTAATATTAGGCTTGGGGAAAGATCATGACACAAAGAACTTTCACTGCTCAAGGACAGACCTGGAACACTTCAGCCAGGCCAAGAAGAGGAAAGGGATGGGGAAGTCTCTTACTTATTAGGCACCAGGGAAGGTGAGCTATGAACCCCCTCACGCAAGAGAGGCTCCCATGTGCTTGGCAACCAGAGGTCACAACATGCTATCTAAAAACAACATGCTATTTCAAAGTTGCTTACTTGTGAGATGTCCTCTTCTTCATCATGTTTGCAGACACTCCAGCATGGCCTGAAAGAGGTGAGATACAATCAGTGAAAAGTACACTAAAAAATATTTTAGAACTTGGGAAAAACTTCAGTTCCAAATAGCTGCTACAGAGTGTCTGAAAATAAATCACTAACAGCCAATGTGTAAGAAAGTCATTTGTTTACTTATTCTGAGCAGACTAAAGGCAGCACTTCTCCACTCCCAAGTCAGCCAACACAAAATCAGAGTTGCGTAGCTAGAACTACAACTACAATGAGCAGTAGAGAACTAGTCTTCCTGTCATAAATAGCTAGAAAACAGAACACTGAGGTGATGGGCAGCAAAGGTCTATAGGACCTGGGAGCAGAAAAACAAAAGCAGCAGTTCTGCACTGACCCTGAATTCATTCCTGAGAACAATTTGTGGATGATTATATGAAGGGGGGCCCAGGAAGAACAATGTGGTTTTGCCAAGTGGAAAATCAGACGCAGTTAGGGAAGAATGGTGGTTTGAAATGAGGAACAGATTGTGGCAAGAAGGAAACTACTCAGAATAGAAGTCCAAAGCTCTACATTCAAGGGAAGCTTAAGTCTTTACCTAGACACAAATTTGCACATAAACAGTTCTGAGAAATCACAAAAGGATAAAGTTGTTCAAATTTCATCTAGCCCTCTCTTGAACACTGCAGCAATTCATTAAAAATAAAGAAACAAACAAACAAAACAACAACAAAAAAACACACAAAAAGGGTGATCCCTTCCTGAGAAGTCTGCAGTACTGTAGGACTACAATACAGGTTACTAAAAGTCCATAAGCAACATCTACTTGCCAAAACAAACTTCAACACTCTTTAAAATTAGACATCAACAAAATCCCAATGTTCAACAACACAGTGTTTCAAATAACTCAGCAGTAGAGCATTTGCCTAGCATGTACAAGACCCTGGGTTTGATTTCCTACCACCACAAAATAAATAAAAACTATTATAGACTTACAGAAAAGTGGTAGGCTGTAACCATATAACCAACTGGGTAGGTATTAATCAAAATGAGCTATTTAGCAGATAAGGACATTACAAGATAGACATGTTCAAATACTTAAGGGAAACCACACTTAAAACAGAAAAAAATGGAAAATATGTAAAGAAAACAAATCAAAGTAGTGGAAAACACATGATGTGAAATGAAAAATTCATAGTATGTAATTAACAGCAAGATAGACCTGCATACTTGTAATCCTAGGGACTCTGGAGGCTGAGGCAGGAGAAGCATGTGTTCAAAGCCAACCTCAGAAACTTAGTGAGGCCCTAAGAAACTCAGTAAGAACCTGTCTCTAAATAAAATACAAAATAGGGATGGAAATGTGGCTTATTGGTAGAGTGCCCCTGAGTTCAATCCCTGGTATAAAAAAAATAAATAAATAAATAAATAAATAAATATAAAAAATTTGCTGTGTTAGCTGTGTTAATGACTATATAAGAGAATGGGGGGAGGGGAGTTTGTCAACTTTGTTCCCCTCACACACACTTTACTCCTCAACTACACAGTGGAAAAAAAAAGAAGAAATAACCCCATCCATGCTCTCTCATGATAAAATATGTTAATGGGTCAAATAGAATTTAGAGTCATTGGCCCTATGCTATAGGAAATACTGAAGAATAAGAGAAACCAAAGTACTTGTTAGGATTAACTTCCCGCTTTACTTAAAAAGAAAAACAAAACAAAAAAATTACTTCTACCATTGTACACATCACTATGATCAGCCAGCTTTCGCCTAAGAGGAATTTTTTTTTTTTTTTGGTTTGATTTTGGAATGGTGTATATTAAAGAAATTTGGGAAATAAGTCATTATTTCAAATAATGGAGAACTAACTGGGAGGCTATACTCTGACCAATAAAAGGCTGAGAGCAATTTTTTTCACTTAATGAAATAAAAATACTTTGTTATCAATACTACTACTACTAGTACCTCTACTATTAAATGTGCCAGGCACCTAGTGAAACACTTGACACACACTATCTCATTTAGTCCTTAACCTCAACAGGTACAATAACAGCCTCATATTTTAGATAAGAAAAGCTAAGGCTCAAGAAAACTTAAGAAACACATCACATCAGTGTTTATAGCAAGTAAGAGAAAATCGGGATTCTGAAAGTTCTCAGATGGTCAGGCATAATGGCACATGCCTGTATTCCCAGTAGTTGGGAATACAGCTGATGATCCCATGTCCAAGGACAGCCTCAGCAATTTAGGGATACCCTGTCTCAAAATAAAAAGGATTAGGGATGTAACTCTGTGGTAGAGCAACCCTGGGTTCAATCTACAGCACCACAAAAAAATAAAATAAAAAAATAAAAAAGTCTCATATGACTTACAGGTCAGTCATCAGTATTCCAAATAAATTTTACTAATAAATATTGAACATTTAAATCAATGCTGGCTTTTAAAAGAGAAGCTAGAAGCTAAAATAAAAAAGGTAAGGGTTACTTAAAAATCTAAATCTGAAACAGTCAAGCTAGTTCTATCTTACGGGGTTAACAGACATACCAGAAAATAGAGTTAAAAAGTAGACCAATCTTCAAGGTTGTAGAATTAAAATAACACACCTGGAGACAGGAGGTTAAGAAAACAGCTCAGCCGGGCGCGGTAGCGCACGCCTGTAATCCCAGCACTTGGGAGGCTGAGGCAGGAGGATCTCGAGTTCAAAGCCAGCCTCAGCAATGGCGAGGCACTTAGCAACTCAGTGAGACCCCGTCTCTAATAAAATACAAAAAAGGGCTGGGGATGTGGCCCAGTGGTCGAGTGCCCCTGAGTTCAATCCCCGGTACAAAAAAAAAAAAAAAAAAAAAAAAAAAAAGCTCAGTTTTCTAAGACTATGTGTGCAGCAGAGATACCAAAAAGTCAGAGCCAATTAAGTACTAAAAAAGTATCATTTACCTAATTTATACTATAGTTCTATACAATTTTTTTTTGTTTGGGGGAAAGTGAAAACCAAGCAAGGGCCAGGCTTGGTGACGCACACCTGTAATCCAAACAGCTCAGGAGGTTGAGGCAGAAAAATCGAGAGTTGAAAGCCAGCCTCAGCAACTCAGTGAAGCCCTTGGCTAAGCACCCCTGGGTTCAATTCCAGGTACCAAAAAAAAAAAAAAAAAAAAAAAAAAAAAAGCAAGATCCAAACTTGTGTTGTACGAGCTCTGTGCCACAAAATAAAAGTTGATATAATTACTCTCAAATATTCATTTCATTTTCATACCAGTATACGTCCTTCAAATAAGCACACTAAAAACTCTTTTTTACCTTTCTTTATAAAGCTGCTCAATATCCTAATTTCATTAAACTCATCTAGGGCTTCACCAGATTCTTTCAACAAGTATCTCCTAGATTTTAATATAATCCTACTAAACATGTATTTCCAAATTATGTGCTGAATTTACCACATTTACAATTTGTTAGGTCATACACACACACACACACACACACACACAAAATTAATGAAATCCCTTCCTGTCAAGAAACTAAAGATGTTTTTTTCACATGTGTATATGTATACAAAATACTGGAAATCACCATGCTTCAAGAGCAGCAAACCACTAGGTCTTATGTGAAAGTACTCCTCGATTTTATATTTGTCTTTAAAAGTGTATTTACACTAAAATATGTGCAGAGCTGCAATGCTTACCTGCATCAGCTCTGGACCACTGGCCAGGTGTCTTTCCGAATGGGGTCTTCATTCATCTATATTTACGTGAGCAGCAGAGCTGCTAGACTAGGGTGAAAATTCAATATTCTCCAATTGGAAACTTTCCACAAAATGTCAGTTTTCTTGTTAATCCACCATCCAAGCGTCTCTTTTATAAGCTCAGCAAAAATGTGAGGAATCACAAGTACTCTGTCAAATAGTGAAATAATTATTAGAGCAATCAAAGCAGCAAAATGCCTAGTGAGCCACTAAAATACAACCTAAATTTTAAATGTTTTAGCTAAAATGTGCTTCCCCCCCCCCCAAAATTAGTTTTGTTTCCTAAGACCTGAGTTCCTAGCATAGGACAAAGTTTGAGGCTGGCCTCAAACTTGTGATTCTCCTGTCTCAGCTTTTGGAGTTGCTGGGACGATAGTCATGCATCACCACACCTGGCTTCCACAAGTTTTCATTATAAAATACCTTGACTTCTTGGATCTAGACGACATTTTTCCAAATGCTACATGGCAATGATGCTGTATCTAGACAGAATTTGTTGTACGCCCCATCCTTTAATTTTGGCTAACATCTATAACAGTTTAATAACCCTTTTATTTCAGCTATTTCTTGGTTTCTAAATTTTAACACAACCAGTCCACAGTTTATCATTCCTTCATTGTCCTATTATGTCTCTCAGGAACTGACTGACCTATCATTGGCTAAGATTTCAGGGACAGTGCAACCACAGTGGCTGCTCCCTTGCTGTGCTCAATTTCCCCAGGCTGCTTCTCCTTCACTCTAATGTACAAAGTCCCAACCCAACTCCCTTCCTGTTGTGCTTACAACTAAAGCACTAAATATGGATGAGAAACATACAAACTTCCACTTCAAATTTATCAGGCTGTAATCTCAAAGGCACATTCAGCAATACTGCCCATGACCTCAGCAGATAGGCTTGCTACCTTCTAGGAAGACAGCACCATCCCACCACCAAAGTGCCCTTTGCTCCTGTAATACAGATGAACTGTCCTGAGCCATGTACAATTAGCCCTGTCAGTTTTTACCTAATCCCATCCTTGCCCTCTCCATCTCTCTCTCTCTTAACCACTAGAACATTCTCAGCAGCTTACAATAAATGTGGTCATGAGACATCCCATGGCCACCCTCTTTCTCTACTCTTCTTTCCAAAACTACCTAAAAGACTAAAGAAAATGTTAATCTACACAAATATGAATTGATCCTAACTTAAAATTTGTTGTGTGGCATGGGATTTTTCACTTGTTAATGTTCTAAAAGGTGCACCCTTTTCAATGGCAGATTTAAACTTATCTTGGCAATATTTTCTCTATCTTTCTACTTCATTAAACTTTACAAGTTGAACTTGGTTAACAAACTTTTAAGAGAAGCTGAAGGAAGAACTGCAGTGGGGGAAGGAAACAAGGGGACTTTTTGAACAATGTAAGAATGCAATCTGGGCACACAGGCACACACCTGTAATCCCAGCAGCTCGGGAGGCTGAGGCAGGAGGATCTCAAATTCAAAGCCAGCCTCAGCAACGGCGAGGCACTTAGGAACTCAGTGAGACCCTGTCTCTAATAAAATACAAAAAAAGGGCTGGGGATGTGGCCCAGTGGTCGAGTGCCTCAGAGTTCAATCCCCAGTACCAAAAAAAAAAAAAAAAAAAAAAAAAAAAAAAAGTGGAACACAGAAGGGACCACTATGATACCATAACCAAGCATACATGTCATTTTTGTATTTGTCAGAAGCCAAGGAATGTAAACTATGTACTGTGGGTGATAAGGATGTATCAGGGTAGTTTATCAACTGTAACAAATATACCACTCTGGTAGGAATGTTAATGACAGCTTATGTACATGTGGGGTCAGGAAATATATGGGAAGTCCTG
Organism: Tamias sibiricus; assembly: GCA_025594165.1. Lineage (NCBI taxonomy): Eukaryota > Metazoa > Chordata > Mammalia > Rodentia > Sciuridae > Tamias > Tamias sibiricus. The sequence goes on from CM046671.1 coordinate 73,850,258, forward strand.
CACGTCATGCTCAATTTTGCTATGAACTTATTAAAACTTCTCTAAGAAAATTAAGTCTACCTAAGAAAAAGTGGTTGGGGGTGTGCTTTAGAAGTGCTTGCCTAGCTGGGCGCAGTGGCGCACGCCTGTTATCCCAGCACTTGGGAGGCTGAGGCAGGAGGATCACGAGTTCAAAGCCAGCCTCAGCAATGGCGAGGCACTTAGCAACTCAGTGAGACCCCGTCTCTAACAAAACACACAAAAGGGCTGGGGATGTGGCCCAGTGGTCGAGTGCCCCTGAGTTCAATCCCCAGTACCAAAAATTTAAAAAAAAAGAAAAAAAGAAGTGCTTTGCCTATCCCCCTGCCATGCCCTGGGTTCCATGCCCTGGGTTCCATCCCCGGACAAAACAGAGAGAGGGAAAGGAAAAAGATTTATTAAGATAGCTTAATAAGTTCACTGACTATGAACAACTTCAGAAATCTTAGGTACTTAAAGACAGACAGACAGACACACACACACACCCTGCCCTGCCCTGCTTCCTTCCCTTAGCCTCCCTTCTCTCCTTCATTTCTCCAACCCTCTTCCCCCACAGTTGGGTCATCTGTAAACAGGATCACTCTGGCAGGAAGAAGGGGATGTGGCAAATCTCACCACTGCTCTTAAAGTTGGTATGACATGTCTCTCCCGCTCACATTCAGTGACCAAGGGAAATCACATAGCCACACCTAACTTAGAAGAAGGTAGGAACCACAGTAAGATACCAGGACATAACAGGTGGAATGACTAAAATTGGAAAGACTAACAATACCACATTATCAATGAGGATATGGAGTCATAAGAATATTCACTGCAGTGGGAAGAAAAATTGGTATAACCACTCTGGAAAAGTTTGTTTCATCGACTAGTATTTGTCGTAGGCATAAAATATGACCCAGCAATTCCATTCCTCAATTTATCCAACAGAAAACCAGGCAAGACATAAGAACATGAATATTTATGTCAATACCACTCACATTAGCCCATGACATCATACAAACGAGTCTCACAGATCACCTACCATGAGGAGCTTAACTAAATAAATGACTTACGAGGCTCTCTTCTAAATCCATCACTGCTTTCCCTCTGGCACCACACTTCCCACAGGCTCTTTCAGCCAGTGACTGAAGTAGGCCCATTCCTGCAGAACAAGGGACCCCTCTAAATGGCAAATGGCTGAAGAACTCCTTGCCTCAAACTGCCTTGGAAATGCACTGTAGTCCTAAGACTTTTCCTGATATTCCCTCTTTCCCATCCCCCTTTCCTCCTCCAAAACCATCAGATCTGTGTGGGTCTCATGGCTCTTAATAATGTCAATCTAACCTCAACTTGCTATCCTCTTGTTCCTGGGTAAACCAGAACTAATCCAATATCAACAGGAAAACAAATTACCTACCCTGCAGTCATATGTAATGAAACAAACTACAACCACATGGAACCCATGGATGACACTCATGATGAAATGGGTGGTAGCTGCACAGTCGATGTCTGTCAAAATTCTGTAACTACTTCTGTACTTAAACATATAACAATAAAAATTTTAAAAGGGGACAAGGAGGAAAAACTCGAGCCGTCAACAGTGCTCAAACCAAAGGGGAACTTGCTATTAACTCAAAGTGCTAAGAAGTTATTTGGACAGCTTACTACAGGAACACAGCCACATCAATGTTTATAGCAGCACAATTCACAATTGCTAGACTGTGGAAACAACCCCGATGCCCATCAATAGATGAATGGATAGGGAAACTTTGGTATATACACACAATGGAACACTACTCAGCATTAAAAGAGAATAAAATCATGGCATTTGCAGGGAAATGGATGGAGTTGGGGAAAATATTGCTAAGTGAAGTTAGCCAATCCCAAAAAACCAAAGGTCGAATGATTTCTTTGCTATGATGATACTGAATTATAGTGGCAAGGGAGGGGGGATGAGAGTAATGATGGAATGTTAAATGGAACAAAGCGGGGGCTGGGGTGGTGGCTCAGTGGTAGAGCGCTCACCTAGCATGCGCACAGCCCAGGTTCGATCCCCAGCACCACGTAAAAAAAATAAAGGCATTGTGTACAACTAAAGCAAATAAAAAATGTTTTTTTTTTTTTTTAAAGTAGAACAAAGGGGAGGGAGGGGAAGAGAGGGGCTAAGGGGATAGGAATAATGGCAGAATGAGTTGGACATCAATACACTAAGTGCATGTATAAAAACTCAAATGGTGTGAAAATACTTATTGTAAAACCAGTGATTTGAAAAACTGTGCTGTTATATGTAATATGAAAGGAACTGCAATCTGCAAGCATATATAACAAATTAGAATAAATAAATAATTTTTAAAAAAAGAAGTTATTTGGAGCTGAGCACACAATAAATACCTTCCGTCCACCTTGCTTCCTCCGTAATTGTTAAGACTGCTATGAATCTAACACCAAGAGCACACAGTTCTACAACCTGCTTCTCTTATCAAATGTTAAGTTTCTCATGCAATAAATTCCCTACCAACCTTTTTCCTTGGAAAACACTTCTAGCTAAGTTGCCCAGTCGGGCCTTGAATTTGTGGTCTCCTTCCTCAGCCTCCCGTAGCTGAGATTACAGGCATCTAGCTTTCAACCTCTTTAATTTCAACAGTGGCAGAACATTCTGGTATATGGACACCATCACTTATTTTCCCTTAATTCCATGATTCAACAACTGTTTCTAATTGTTCATTATCACAAACACTACTATAATGAAAAACATTACACCTATTTGTATACCTATGCAGATTTATATACAGTAAATTTCAAGCAGTGGAACTGAGTCAATAGTGTATGAGCATTTAAGTCTAGTGGAACCATCCTCCAAAAAGGACTAAGTTATAGACCCACAAACAATATGTCATCTATTTAAAGACTATGTAATTTAGGTGAAACTTACTTTACGGACAAATATTTTAAAGGTGGTGATGAAGGGTAATCATGAATAAAAACGTACATACAATTACATTTATCTTTTGCTGAATCGACTTAAAAGAAATATCTCAAGGTTAAACACCAAGATAAGACACACACACAAAAAAAAACCCATTCAACAGACCTTACTTAACAAAGACAGTTATCCAATATGTGCTTTAAAGGTGTTTAAATGCTGTTGAACTTTAAAATTTTTCAGAAATTTTCAAGAGACCACCACAAATACTGAATTCTACCTCTACACAAAATGCTTTTAATTAAGTATTAGCTGCACTTACTCATGGAGCACTGTTAGAACGAAAACAATCTCATAAAAATTAACCTTCAAAAACAGTCATTTACAAGGCCATGGGTTCAATCTCCAGAGCACACGCACGCATGCGCTCACACACACACAAAGTCATTAACCAGAATGGAAAAACATTTAAAAACTCAATCTAAAGAATGGGTATAAGAAAATGGTACTTTGTTAACAATGCTAGCCGCATTCAAACAGGAGGGGAGGGGTGTGAGCACACTGCACACCAAAGACACTGGAATCTAATGCCCTGGTTAATTTGGAGTCTCTATTCTGGTTTTTTGTTTTTGGGGTTTTTTTCTGCAAAGAGTTTATCAAATACTTTGTATAGTAATTACTAATTTATATCATCCCCAGCTATACTTCAAAAGTTTTCAGGAAGAAAAAATAGGCAGATCCAAAATGAAGGCAATACTGGGTCAATAAACATTTACAGAGAAGGAGAAAATGAGAGCACAGCACCAGCACAGAGACCTGCACCTTGTAAGGAGAGCAAGCTCACCTAAGGGCAGGGGCATAAGCGCAAATGGGAAAGCCTCTCAAGTTGCAGCCCTCTTTGCCTATCCAGACTACTTGCAGTACTTTCCTACCACTCACAATCATCAATCTAGTTAGGCAGAGTAGGGTCATTTCTCTAGTAAATAAAAATGACATGCAGAATTGAGAGGTAGCACTGTTTAAGTCCCAAAGCAGAATGTTCTTTTATTTTAGTCTCTCCTTTTCCACACTTTCCCTCACACTCCAGCTGTTCAAAATTTCCTTATCTTTTAACACTCCTTCACTTGCGCTAACCAACTGAAATATGACACTGTCATGAAACAAGGACTTTCACGTTGTCTATGACCTCATCCAACATCACTGGATATTATTCCTGCATTATTTGTTGTACTTTGTGTTTGTGATTACATCTCTTCTTCCTCTAACTCCCAAAACCCCATCCCAAAGCTTTTCGGACTTGGCCTTAGTGTAACTTGGAGTTGGACTTAGTGTAACTTGAAGCCACAGACTACTGAGTTGACAGCATAGAGAACTAAGAAAACAAAATCTACAAAACCGTCATCAATGTATTATTCACTGCATTTGAGAAAGGCAAAAACTTGGCCTTGGAAGTTATGTGAAGCACCTGATATTGTTCCTGGGAAAAACCTAAATAAACCTCTTTTTTACTTGTTCTTAGTTGACTTAAAAGTTACTAATTCTGGAGGCCACACTGCTGGGCAATCGTTATTAGTTTCCCACTAGCTTTTTCATAGGTAACAGCTCTGACATGTGGGCTACTGTGATAATGGCTGCCCAGGATATTTTCCAGGAACCAGAAGGAAGCCTATGCTGAAAACACCGACTCCTCATATAGGCCAGGCACATGTTCTATGGGAGAGTGGACAAGATGAGAGCACTTGGCATCCGTCTTCATGTTATGCCTCTCTCCTTTGTTCCATTTTAATCTTTGGGTCAGATTTTATACTCAACTCTTCATGTGGACATGTTGATCATTTGAAAAGTGTTTTGTCCAAAACTATAACACAGGGTTAACCCGACTGTGAGAAATGGAAAGTTTGGTGGTGCAGGAGCCCTGTTTGGGGATTGACTTGAATTGCGGTTGACAATGAGCTGTGGAGATTTGGGCATTGTTGCCTCCCGTAGTCTCACGGGACTTGTTGCGGGATCTCGAGTGACTTGGCCGAAATTGCTGATCGGGTCAGCGCCATTTTAGTGGTGTGTTTGGCATGTGTTAGTCGTTGTTAGAACCAGAGAGAAAAGTTATCAGAATAAAAAGCTGTTTGTCTCCAGTTTGCTTCTGAAGTTCTTCCCGCGGCTCCGTTGCTCCAAGCGCTTCAGGCGGCAACAGGTGGCAGCCCGTACGGGGAACTTCGGAGCGGACAGGTAAGAACTGAAAGGTCTCTAAAGATGGGTTCGAATATAACTGAATCCCAAGTGATAGAGGCTATGCAAAGACTCCTTGATATACCTGACTCTGTTCTCAGTGAGGAGTATATAGACAAAAGTGAAAGTGATCAAAAAAGTGTAGATTCCACTGGGCCAACTAAGACCAGTAAAGAGAGTATTGGAAGAGACCCAAAAATGACAAAAATCCAAGCTATTAAAGCTATTCGGGAGTTATTGGTAATAGCTGAAGGATACTTGCTCTCACTGGAACCTGGGCCTCAGGATATTGCTGTCAGTGAAATTAGCAGTGGTGAGGAATCTAGTAAAAGTGATCCTGAGAAAATGAGGAAAAAGAAACTAAAAAAGACCAAGAAAAAGGACGGTCAGGTAGAGGAGCCACTTGTGTCCTCTACTCCCCCATGGGTGGAATCCATTACAGAAAATATGAAGGGTATTACTAGGCATTTGCATACCCTAGAAACAGAAATAAAAACTCTTTCTGATCGCTTATGCGCTCTCGAGGACAACTCACAGATACATTGGGAACCGCCAGCATTTGAAAAGAAAAATGGACAGAGTGTCCATCAGTCAGTAGATTTCAAAACAAAAACAATAAAAAATCTCAAAGAGGCAGTAATGACTTATGGGCCCCAAGCTCCTTTCACGTTGAGTATGCTGGAGTCCCTTAACACCTTTAGCTTAACCCCCTCAGACTGGAAAAGTCTATGTAAAGCAACATGAAGCGGGGGGCAATTCTTGGTTTGGCGATCGCAATTCCAAGAACTTTGTATAGAAACGGCTAAAAGAAACGCGGCTGCAGGGTTTGAAAACTATAATATAGACATGCTCACAGGAGAAGGGCAATTTGCAGACTTACAGGCTCAAACAGATTATGACCCAGATGTATATGCTCAGATAAACACAGCTGCCTTAGAGGCATGGAAAACTGTAGAAGGACCTGGGGATCTACAAGGTAGCTTGTCAAAAGTGATTCAAGGACCTAATGAGCCGTATGCTGACTTTGCTGATCGACTTTTGAGAACTGCAGGTAGTGTGTTTGCAGATGTTGACCAAGCTATGCCATTAGTTGTTCAATTAGCTTATGAAAATGCTAATAAATGGTGCCAAGCAGCCATCAGGCCATGGAGAACTAAAAAGGATCTTTCCGTATATATACAACTATGTAAAGATATAAATGACACCTTTGTCACAGGAAATGTGATTGCAGCCTCAATGAGAGGTGCTTCCCCTCGAAATTTCACAAAGGCTAAACGTAGACATTATAATCAATCAGGATATTCCAGGCAAAATTATCATAATCAATCAGGCAATTCTAGGCAAAATCCCAAAAGAGAAATAAGACCAAGCTCATACCGTGCCCCAGGCCGCTGCCCCAGGTGTAAAAAGGGAAATCATTGGGCCAATAAATGCCATTCAAAATTTGACATCCATGGAAATCCTTTGTTCAGGAATTCAAAAAACGGGGCACGGGGCCCAATACCCCGGGGCCCACAAATGTATGGGGCATTGCAGGAGGAGTATCCTCAAGCATCCACTCAGATGCTTCCCCGACACAATCCCTACTACCCATCCACTCCCTCGCCAGAGGAACAAGAGGAAATGCAGGATTAGACCTCTGTTCCACCGCCCGAATAGTGTTAACACTTGAAATGGGGGTTCAACTGATTCCCACAGGAGTCAGGGGACCTCTTCCCTCAGGGACTGTAGGACTTATTATCGGGCGTAGTCCTAAAAGCTTATTAGGTTTGCAAGTGACCCCAGGTGTGTAATAAACTCAGACTACAAAGGGGAAATAAAAATAATGCTTAGCTCACCCCAAAGTATAACTTCTGTTAATCAAGGAGATAGAATTGCTCAGTTGCTTCTCCTTCCCAATTTACATAATTCATTTAAAATGGGTATACCTCAAGAAGGGAACAATAGAGGATTTTGTTCCACTGACTCAAGTCCCATGGCTTGCTGGGTTCGAGACTGTTCAAGGAGGCCTATGTGTAAAATAAAAATCCAAGGAATAGAAATGGAGGGATTAATAGATACTGGAGCTGACTCTTCCATTATTAATTTACGCCAATGGCCCAAGCACTGGCCTCTGCAAAAAGCTTCAACCAGTTTAAGAGGCTTGGGATATAATAACCTCCCAGATAAAAGTGCAGTAATTTTAAAATGGGAGGATGATGAAGGCCATAAAGGAACATTTCAGCCTTATGTTTTACCTACCTAATCTACCGGTTACTTTATGGGGAAGAGATATTTTGCAACAAATGGGAGTACACCTTGCAACCAAGCCTGCAGATGTTAAATGTGAAAACCTACAGGGTAATCTTAACCCTAAAAGAATACATTATCAAAAAGTACAGAGTAATCTTAACCCTAAAAGTAATCATTATCATAAAGGAAAAAGATATTTTTTTTCGGGGCCACTGAGAAAATAATTTTGAAAATACCATGGCTTTCTGATAAGCCAGTGTGGGTCCCTCAGTGGCCCCTATCTAAAGAGAAATTACAAGCGGCCCACCTATTAGTTCAGGAACAATTAGAAGCAGGTCATATAGAACCTTCCACCTCTCCCTGGAATTCCCCCATATTTGTGATCAAGAAAAAGTCAGGAAAATGGCGATTGTTACATGATCTTAGACAAATCAATAAAACCATGCAAATTATGGGCCCTACTCAACCTGGACTTCCTAGTCCCGTAGCTATTCCAAAAAATTTCCATCTTATTACTCTTGATATAAAGGATTGCTTCTTTTCTATTCCCCTACATCCTCTGGATGCCCCCAGGTTTGCTTTTTCCGTTCCTTCTATGAACAATAATGGCCCTGATCAGAGATATCAATGGAAGGTTTTACCACAGGGAATGGCTAATAGCCCCACCATATGCCAAATATATGTGGACAAGGCTATCCAACCCATTAAAAATAAATATCCAAACCTCATGTGTCTACATTACATGGATGATATTTTATTGGCCCACCCTAATCAAAAAATCTTATTTAATATATTCAGTGATGTGGTAGAAAATTAAAAAAAATATGGATTATATATAGCAGAAGAAAAAGTTCAAACCAGATTTCCCATATTATATTTAGGATTTAAAATCATGGATACTTTTGTTAGACCCCAAAAAATTTTAATAAATAAAGAACATTTGACCACCCTCAATGATTTCCAAAAACTACTGGGAGACATTAATTGGCTTCGCCCTACACTAAATCTCACTACTGGCCAACTAAAACCTTTATTTGACATCCTTCGTGGAGATCCTGATCCATCTTCACCACGAACATTGACTCCTGATGCTAGGAAAGCTTTAAAGTTAGTAGAAAAAGCCATCGAAGGAGCTCATTGTGATAGATTTGATTTAACTCAACCGCTGATGTTGATTATTATTTCTTCACAATATACACCCACAGAAGTATTTTGGCAACAAGGGCCTTTATTATGGATACATTTGCCCGTCTCTCCTAAAAGTATAATTGAATCTTATACCTCCATGGTGGCTAAACTTATTCTTCAAGGACTTAAGACTTCTACTAAAATATTTGGCATTCACCCTGCTACTATTATTACTCCCTATTCATCATCACAGATTGAATACTTATGCTTCAATGATAATGATTGGGCTATAGCTAAATGCTCTACTTCTGCAAATTTGATAATCATCTTCCTAAGTCCCCTATATTATCTTTTTGTATTAATCATCCTATTATATTTCCACAGGTAATAAAAGATCAACCTATTCCTAAGGCATTTAATGTATTTACAGATGGGTCCTCAAATGGTACTGCTACAGTAGTCACTAAAAAAGAAAATATGACTTACATAACTGCACACAAATCAGCTCAACTAGTGGAATTAGAAGCTGTGGTAAGAGCTCTGGAAAATTTTAGGGACCAGCCCGTAAACACTTTTTCAGATAGCCACTATATTGTACAAGCCGTCCCAAAATTAGAGTTAGCAGGACCAATAGCACCTCATACTCCAGCCTTTAAATTGTTTTATCAAATACAAAAACTTTTGTGGGCAAGAAAAGAACCTCTATTTGTAGGCCATATTAGAGCACATACTAATTTGCCTGGTCCCCTCCATGAAGGTAATCAAAAGGCTGATGAACTTACAAAAACAATATTTATACTTTCAGTGCTACAACAAGCTACTTTATTCCACTCCCAGTTTCATGTCAACAGCACCACCTTGCAACGAAGGTTTAAAATCACAAAGGAGCAAGCCAGAACAATTGTAAAAGATTGTAAATCTTGTATGACACATTTGCCCAATCCTCATTTCGGAGTTAACCCTAGAGGATTAATGCCCAATCATTTGTGGCAGATGGATGTTACTCATGAGCCAAGTTTTGGAAAATTGCGATTTATTCATGTGACCATAGATACATGCTCAGGCATGATTTTTGCTTCCTTACATTCTGGAGAAAAAGTTAAAGATGTTACATCTCATTGTTTGCAAGCTTTTGCTGCATTGGGCATCCCCAAAATGCTTAAAACAGATAATGGCCCCGCATATACGTCCTTATCTTTCAAACAGTTTTGTGCAAAATTCAATATATCCCATAAAACAGGCATCCCATACAATCCTCAGGGTCAGGGCATTATTGAAAGAGCAAACCAAACACTGAAAATTATGTTATTAAAACAAAAAGAAGGAAATTGGAAAAGTCCTAAGGACAGATTGGCAGTTGCCCTGTTTACCTTAAATTTTTTAACTTTAGACTCTAATGGTTATTCTGCTGGAGACAGACATTAGAATCCACACCAACAACATAAACCTTTGGTTTACTGGAAGGATGTTCTTTCAGGTACATGGAAGGGTCCAGATCCAGTATTAATTTGGGGAAGAGGATCTGTTTGTGTTTTTCCAAAACACGAATCCTCTCCAATATGGATACCATCTAGATTAATAAAGCAGGTACCACATCAAAATGATCAAGATGAAGTTATTGAAGAATCAAGATTAATAAAAAAGGTACAAAATCAAGAGGACCAAGATGAAGGTACAGAATGATTCCCTCAGAAGAGTCCTTCAAAATATTTCACAACTTAAGTGTCATTCCTCCCGGCCGGGACGAGGAGATCTCTCTTTAGTGTGCACACAATTGTATTTTTTTTTTCCTTTTTATACATGTCTTTATGTCTGTACATTTGTCTACATTTCATGTTAATGTGATGTCACAAATATATGTTTGTATGTTTGTTCGTCTGTCCAGTGTGACGTCACAAAGAACAAAGCGCTTATGAAAAAGAAAAAATATATATATATGGATCCAAATAACTTTAATTCATTTTAGGTTAAGAGTATTCAATTTAGGTAAATAATTTTATAAATGAAGGTACTTTCAATTTTGATTTATAGGTGTCCCTGGGACTTCTCTTTAGCAAACAATATGACTAGTGCTATATAACCTGATATTTTGGTGTTTTGACTTAAGATTGTTTATTTGTTATTAACTTCATTTGTTTAATAGCTCATTAATTTCAATTATCTCAACAGGTAAAAGATTGCTCTGTATACAGAGACTCAAGGGTTCCAGCTAACAAATTATTTCTCTAAAGTGCCTTTACCTTTTCTTTAATCTATCTTTAATGCAGTAATTACCCTCAGTTTTTGTTTTGTTCTAAATATTACATTTTTCCAACTTATGTTTGTAGAAGGTCAACCAGCGATGTATGTGAACAAAAATCAACTTTAATTTTCTAATCTAATTATTCTATTTTGTAGTTTGACAACTCGCCTCTTGACTCAGTGCTGCAATAGCACTGCCTTTCCTTTAATAATTGATGCTTGAGTTTCTAGGTAGCGGGCCCTGAAGATTTGCCGGTGGCATTGTCTAAACATAAAAAAGACGTCTGCTGCTACAGCTGCAGGGATCGCGGCCGCTGCAAGCATCCCTGCTGCTCAAACATCAAACAACCTCACCAACAGTGTGGCCTCTGCTCTACATGCATGGGGCCTCCTACATCAACATGTTATAACAAATGGACATTTTGATCTTTCATTGTTTGGGACTTTACGGGACAATGCCTTGCGGGTATTTGTCTAGAGAATTCAGTGTGTTACTTGATGGAACTTAGGGCAGCTGATTTGTTTAAACAATTTGATATGCTATGCAATTTGGCTCATCACCAAAAGGCTTGTCGCCTTAAAGCCGCAACATCTCCTCACAATTGGACGGCTGTTAGTCATCATATATAGTCGATCCTAAAGGGCTCCATTGGATGGCTGGTTAGCCAATGACGGGTAAGATCCCCAGAGGGGGACAACCTAAGACAGGCACAGTCGCACGGGACAGTCTCATGTGGCTGACATATCAACCTAAGACAGGAGTCAAGGGCACAGCCTTGATTATCCGATGACGGGTAAGAATGTTGGTTGCACACAGACGTCCTAGAGCATTACCTCTTTTAAAACAAAAGGGGGGAAATGCAGGAGCCCTGTTTGGGGATTGACTTGAATTGCGGTTGACTATGAGCCGTGGAGATTTGGACATTGTTGCCTCCCATAGTCTCACGGGACTTGTTGCGGGATCTCGAGTGACTTGGCCGAAATTGCTGATCGGGTCAGCGCCATTTTAGTGGTGTGTTTGGCGTGTGTTAGTCGTTGTTAGAACCAGAGAGAAAAGTTATCAGAATAAAAAGCTGTTTGTCTCCAGTTTGCTTCTGAAGTTCTTCCCGCGGCTCCGTTGCTCCAAGCGCTTCAGCGGCAACATGGTGGTCCATTTTCAGAATATTTAGCCTTAATTGGATGGGAGATCCAATCGTAGCTATTTTAATTATAGCCCTTCCCTTTGCTGGCCACAGAGCTCCTCCAATCAGAGCAAGGGGGAGTGCTGCATTAGGAATAAAAGCAGAGGGACTGCCCACCCAAGCACTTGCTAGCCAGGTTCTGTAGCACACCCTTCTGGCCAAAGTTTGCCTTGCCCACCCACTTCCAAGCATGTGTTTGAACCTAGACTTGCCCAGTCTTTCTTTCAAGGCTAAAGGCACCTGCCAGTCACCATGTCTGGAAACACCAAAACCATGAAAGGAGTAAAACAAGGTGGCACCACAGTTCCTCCAAAGATATCCAGACATGAATAGTCCTCTCGCTCATTATTCCTATCCTATATCTATAACTCTTCAACCTGCTGGAATTGTTGAGAAGTTGATTTGCAAGCAAAGCTCCCACTTCTCCATTGGGGGGAGAGGGGTTTGAACCCAGGGATGCTTTACCCCCGGGCCACATCCCCAGTCTTTTTATTTTGAGACAGGGTCTCACTAAATTGCTTAGAGCCTTACTAAGTTGCTGAGGCTGGCCTGGAACTTGCGATCCTCCCGCCTCAGTCTCCTAAATCTCTGGGATTACCAGAGTACCCCAACAATTCTTCCATTTGTTTGGCCACTGAATAATGTCTTTCTCCCCAAAACTTATCTTTCAAACATTGGTTTTTCTGTGGGATGAGCTTCCAAACTTGGGTTCAGTACAATATTCAAAACTACATGCATCTTTAGTTTCCACAAAGAAATATACAGTGGCACACGCCTTTAATCCCAGCGGCTCGGGAGGCTGAGGCAGGAGGATCAAGAGTTCAAAGCCAGCCTCAGCAAAAGTGAGGCACTAAGCAACTCAGTGAGACCCTGTCTCTAAAGAAAATACAAAATAGAGCTGGGAGGTGGGGTTCAGTGGTCAAGTGCCCCTGAGTTCAATCCCCAGTACCAAAAAAAAAAAAAAAAAAAAAGAAAAAGAAAAAGAAATATAGTCACAAGCAAGTTGGGAATTATTGTAGGGAACAGTTTTACCAATTAGCAATGTTATCTTGAACCATAAGAGAAAATCCTGATACATTTATATTATACTGTTATCAATAGCAGTATTATTAAAAAACATTTGACCCCTATAGATAAGAAATGGGCAAAGACAGTTATAGAGAATATACAAATGATGAAATAACTCTATTAACAGGTTGTATTTTCCCCATCCCACCTTCAAACACTCTAGTAAAGAAGGTTAAAAAAAATTGTCACTTTGTAAATTAAGTCTATAAATTTAAGGCCAAAACCTCTGTTTTGACCACTTAAGTGAAAATTCTGTTAAGTAGATCTAGTTTTTTTCTACTTAAATCAACTAGGACTTCAGTATCCTGTCCCTTTATTTCAATTCTAGGAATACTATGATTAACCAGCCAATACCATTGGCCAGACTGCTTGATTACTGCTTTGGCTCCTCTGTCCTCATCTTTGTTAATTAGGTGGGGCCGCTGGGCTCCTGTCACTACAGGTCCAATTACCCCACATTGCATTTAAGGATCCCAGTTCAATGGCAGTAGTTCCCACAGTAATTTTGGACTTTCAAGGATCCCAGTTCAATGGCAGTAGTTCCCACAGTAATTTTGGACTTTCAAAGAGTGACTACCTACAAAACTCTCAAGGACAACTGGTGCTCTCCTCACAAATTTATCTCTTACAGATACAGTCTATAAGACATGAGCTCCAAATCCTCCAAGGTTGGGTGAGCAGGTGTGTTCAGTAATGAACTCACTTTTAACATGCCAATCTAGTTTTTGGACCCCTTCCTTCTACAGTATACCAAGGTAGTTCTGGCATCTCAACTTCATTTAGTACAGGTCACATTTTGGCTGTTTTCAGCCAACCAACAAAGTTGCTCAGGCCCTTTCCAATCCTTCCAGTTAACACACTGAATCCAGACTCTCTACCTACTGTCAACTTACCAATACAATGATAAATACAATACTTTATGTTCCACAATTACTCCACACCCTTAAGATCTATTCACACAAATACTGCCCCAGGTTCCTGTCTACATAGTAGCAAAACTACACAACCATTTGGAGTATTACCTCACTACAGGTCTAGAACCAAGAATAATGGTTGCTCAGGTTCTCAGGAAAAGAAGCCAAATGCAGGCATTTCAGGCACAGGGGGATGAAGTTCCTCCAGGAGGGGGCTGAAAGCGCTATTCCTACCAGCAAAGGCAGTACAGCAGCTCTCAAGGTCTCCAGCTTAACTGGATTTTGACCATTCACCACCAAAACAATTTTCAGGATTCCATTCCTTAACCATCAATACCTTCACCCATAAATTGGAGATTTCATTTGCACCATCTCTTAGGGCAGTCACTGAAAATTCCAGGTTCCTATGTGACAACTAAGCTGAGAATTTACAATCCTGAGCTCATCCATCTGCTTTATGGTGTTTAATTTGGCTAAGCAGAACTGCATTCCCCCAAATACCCTTTCCCTTGTGTTTCTGACCACACAGTCTTGTGCAGCAGCTGGAGAGCTCAGAAGGAGCAGCCATCCCATGGCTCTGCACACACAGTTGTGCTGAATTAACTAGCCTCTCGCCTGGGGTGCTCCCTGAGCATCTCTACCTCCTGGACAAAAGTGTGTAGCTGGCTGGTTAGTTTTTGTGTACTAGGGACTAAATTCAGGGGTGGTCTACCACTAAGTCACATCATCAGTCTGGGGATTGAACTCAGGGGCACTAGACCACTGGGCCACATCCCCAGCTCTTTTTTGTATTTTATTAGAGACAGGGTCTCACTGAGTTGCTAAGTGCCTCGCCATTGCTGAGGCTGGCTTTGAACTCGTGATCCTCCTGCCTCAGCCTCCCAAAGTGCTGGGATTACAGGCGTGCGCCACCGCGCCCGGCTCATCAGTCCTTTTTAAAATATTCTCAGACAGGGTCTCACCCAATTCCCAGGCTGGCCTTGAACTTGCAATCCTTCTGCCTCTACCTGTCAAGTTGGCTGGGATTACAAGTGTGTACCATCACGCCTGGCCTAACTATGTAGGTACAGCTACCTGCCAAGGGCCCTGCTCCCATACTAGGGCGCTGGCTGCCCATACAACTACAGTCAGTAACAACAGGAACTGGCATTGCTTTCCCTCCACCATTATTGTGGCTTCCAGCTTGTCTTACTCTTCACATTGATCCTTCTTTCCCAAATGTCTGTCTGCCTGCCCTTTTAACTTCAAATCAAGCATGTCTACAACAGCCTTATAGAAGCTACTCCCATAGTTATTACGTTGGGTAAACTTGAATTCACTATACCAATCCCTCAAATAATATAGACATACATGCACACATTCTTTTTCTTTATTCATCCTAGTGGTTCTACCTTCTGACTGAATCCTGTGATTCTGGGGGTAGGGGCAGGGAACACAAAGCTGGGGGTGTAACTCAGTAGTAGAGCACTTGTCTAGGAATGTGCAAGGCCCCAGCACCCCCCAAAATTACAATTAATGTTTACTTAATAACCACTAGATGATAGATACCTATACAGTAGACCAGACCTTTAACTTACACATCCTCGAACTCCTCATTATTTAATCCTAGCTACTGCGTAGGGTAGTTTGAGCACTTGCAATCCAGACACTAAGCTAAGTACTAGAAAAGTAATTATGGGCAAAAAACAAGTCTCTGCTTTCATGAAGTTGAACCTTTTTGGGGACACTAAAATTAATTTATTTCATAAACCAATGCAGTACTAGTTTTGAAAAGCACCAGGAGGATTTCGGCTTCAAGGAAGTCTAGGGAAAATAAACAAGAATTTCAGGAAACTGATGGTTGTTGTAGCAGGGGATAGACTAAATGGAGACTAATCTCTCCACTTCTATTCACACAAAAAGAAATTTCACGAAAAAGTGATGCTTGAGCCAAACTCTCTTGAAAGACTTCCTAGGAATAATTTCTCAAAGCAAAGAAAAGAATTCCAGGCAGAGGAAAAGAACAAGTACCAAGATCCCTGGAGAAGAAAGAGTGGTGGGCAAAGAAGACTAAAGGCCTAGTACAGCTGGAACAAAGAAAGCAAAGGAAATGCTGGACAGGACGGGGATGCAACCAAAGGGAATCATACACAGTAGTCCCCCTTTATCCATGGTTATACTTCCCACAGATTTTGTTACCCATAGGAAACCATGGTTTGAAAATATTAAGTGGAAAATTCCAGAAATAAACAATCCGTAAGTTTTAAACTGTACGCTGTTCTGAGTGTGATGAAATCTTGTGCCATCCTGTTCTGTCTTGCCCAAGACATGATTATATCTTTGCCTAACATATCCATGCTGTATATCACTGGCCCATTAGTCACTTAGTAGCCACCAGGGTTATTGGACACACTGTTCCAGTGCTTGTGTTCAAATAACTCTTACTTAATAGTGGCCACAAAAATGCAAAAATAGTGATGGTGGCAATCCAGATATGCAAAAGAGAAGCCATAAACTGCATCCTTTAGTGAAAGTTCTAGACTTAAGAAGAAAAAATTGTATGCTAAAGTGGCCAAGACCTAGATCAAAAATTAATTTATCAGTAAAACTGTGAAGAAGGAAAAAAAAAACTCATTCTAGTTTTGCTGTTGTACCTCAACCTACAAGTTACAGCCATGATGCAATAAGATGGAAAAGACGTTAAACTTGTGGGTGGAAGACAAACAGAAAATGTATTCTGACTGATGGCAACTTAAGCCAGAAAGCATTGAGCCTACACAAAGACTTTAGCCAACAGATTCCCTGAAATGAGTGACACCAAGCCATTTACTGCAAATAAGGAATGATTATGCACTCTAATTTAAGATTTAGCATAGGTTTGTACAATAAGAAAAACATAATATATATTATAGACCACATTACATATTATATGTATAATATAAACTATCTGCAGTTTCAGGAATCAACTGGCAGTCTTGGAGCATACCCTCCAGAAGATATAAGGCCACCCCTTATACCATTGAGACCACATTATAAATTTCTGTCCTCAAAACAATGGAAGCCATTGAGAGTTTTAAATAAAGCCATTGACAGAATCATATTAACTTTCTTATGTTATAAACATAATTTTTTGACAGTAACAAAATTATACATGTATTTACGTTTTATTCAACAACTTCACAATCTTAAAGCCAGTTGTACCTGCACAAATACAAAACAACATATGCAAGCTGGGGACATAGCTCTGACATAGAATGCTTGCCTAGCATGCACAAAGGCCCCAGCTCCAATCTCCAGCACCACAAAAAAATAAACAATATATGCACAAGGTTAATTCAGTGCAGCAACTATTTATAACAGCAACAGAACAGAGACAACCCAAATGTTCATCATTAGTAAATGAGTTATAAGTACAAAAGGTAGCAACAGAACTTCTAAAGAATGATATCCAGAGGCTGGGGTTGTAGCTCGTGGTATAGCATTTGCCTAGTGCATGTGAAGCACTGGGTTCAATTCTCAGAACAGCATGTAAACAAATAAAGATACATTGACAATAAAAATAAAAAAAAAAAAAAAAAAAAAAAAAGAATCACATCCAGAGCTGGCCATGATGGTAGACGCCTATAATCCCAGGGGCTCCAGAGACTAAGGCAGGAGGACTGCGAATTCAAAATCAGCCTCAGCAAAAAGCAAGGCACTAAACAACTCAGTGTCACTAAATAAAATATGAAATAGGGCTTGGTGGATGTGGCTCAGTGATCGCATGCCTCTGAGGTTCAATCTTGAATACCAAAAAAAAACCAAAAGAACGATCTCCAGAATACAGTCATTCCTCCGCACACACAGGGAATTGGGTCCAACACCCTCCCTCCCTCGCAGAAACCAAAATCCTCAGAAGTTCAGTTCCCTTATATAAAATGGGTTGTATTTGCATATAACCTGTGCAAATCCTCCCCTATAAATTAAATCACCTCTACTTATAATACCTAATACAATGTAACTGATATATAAATAGCTGTTACACTGAGTTGTTTAGGGAATGACAAGAAAAAATCTGTACTTGCTCAGTACAGATACAATTATTTTCGGAGGTTGAATCACTGGATGCACAACTCATGGATACACAGGGCCAACTGTATTAAGAATAACAGTATGTGTTATCTATGCTATAAGAAAGGGGAAAAGAAATATATATTGCTCTTATCTGGAAAACTGAAATCCTGGTAGAGCAGAAACTAATTTAACTGGGGCAGGAGGGGTCTGATAAAGGGACAGAATAGGAAAGAGTCTAAACTTCTTAGAACAGTTCTGATTTTCAAATTACACAAATGTCCATGTAAATGTTTTACATAGTGAAAAAATATAATACAAATTTAAAGTAATTGTTAAAAGTTAAGGATTTCAAATAAACCAAATTAATTATCAAACTGATCAAACAACTTAAAGTATTTTCAAATAGCTATAATTTGGAATATAATTGTACATCCTTATATTATGCATTATGTTTTAGAACAAAAAGAACCAGCCCAGTACATGCCTATAATCCCAGCTACTCAGGAGGCTGAGGTAGGAGGATCTCAAGTTTGAGGCAGAGGCCAGCCTGGGCAACTTAAGGAGACTGTATTTCAAAAAGAGTGGGGGATATAGCTTAGTTAGGTAGAGTACTTGCCTAGCATGCTCTAGGCCCTGGGTTCAACCTCCAACACTGCAAAAATAAAATTAAAAAACCTGCAACCAAACCTAAACCTACAGTTGCTTCAGTGTCATTAGTGTTATTTTCAAACTTCAACATCCACACCATAGGATAAAGTAATTACATTAACATTACAAAAATGTAAATTTTCAATGTTGGAGGAAAAAGACTCAAAGTAAAAACCTTATGTAGTAAATCTGTACTAAAATCAAAACGAATACTTCCCAAGTCTGTCCAATGAGCAGACATCCTTGCAGCAATAAGGACGCACAGAGCCCACACTCTGGTATCTAAATTACACCCCCCAATGAGAAGAGCTGAAACAGATAACAGATATTTGACAGGAAATGAACAATGGTTACCTCAGATATCTTGAATCGGAAAGCAAGAAAAACTTCAAAGACTCATGTATCAATCATGTCAAAGAAAAGGTAAGTTGCTTGAAAGGACCTGGACATACTGTAGTTGTGACAAGCTGACCAGAAAGAATGACTATTTGATTAAAATATACTGGCTACCTAAAAACCCATGTGTCTACAATGATCATCAAAAAGAAAGAAAGCGGGCTGGGGTTGTGGCTCAGCAGCAGAGCGCTCGCCTAGCATGTGCTCGGCCCGGGGTTCAATCCTCAGCACCACATACAAATAAATGAATTGTAGACAACTAAAGCAAATAAATAAATATTTAAAAAAAAAGAAAGAAAGAAAAAGCAAGCAATTCAATGCCAGCCATGGTGGCACATGCCTGTAATCCCAGCTACACTAGAGGGTGAAGCAGGACAATAACAAGTTTGAATCCATTCTCAGTAACTTAGCAAGATGCTGTCTCAAAAATAAAAAGGGCTAGGGATGTAACTCAGCGGCAAATAAAGCACATTTGGGCTCAATCCCCAGCACTGCAAAAAAGAGAAAACAATTCAAACCTTCTGGCCAAAAAGAATCTTGTAAACAGGAAAACAAGCATTCTTTCTTCTCATCACCTGTATCAAGACCAAAATGCAAGTACTAACAGTAATTCAGGTGTGTATGATTAGTAACATCATGTGCACACAGGTCCAACATAAATTATAAGGGTGTAATTATGGGCAAATTGAACAAGTAACTATACACAAATACAATCCTTTTTTTTTTTTAAAGTTCTACCTTTTTCAAGAAGACTATTACAATCTAAAAACATAAACAGTATTTTTTAAATGCCTTTAGTAAGGCATTTAGCTCTTCACTTACTTTCTCAACATTCTAATAATATCCTTGTTTACTGGATCACACATTTAACCTAACACTAAACCAACTCCCCTTCTTTGCCTCAAATGACTTCATCTGCTTCCCTAACTACTCTTCACATTAGAGGTCCTCACTGGCAGTTGTCCAACCCACCTTACACAGTTCTCTAAAGCAGAGGTCCAATCCTGGCCCTAGGAGCCTTCAATGGGTCTTCTCCAGACCAAAAACATAAACCCCACCCGCATTCATGTGAAATGTAAAATTTAAAATGTGGCCCCAAATTCATCCTTAAACAAACCAGCCATATGAAACTCCAAGTGGTGTTAACAGTTATATCATCATCATCATCAATGTCCACTGTACCTTTACCTATGTCAGGAGCCCTACTAATCACTGCGTTTAAGGTTACACCTGATGAGGCAAGTCTTATTCCACAAGATAAACACACAGAAACAGTAAAAGATAATTGGCAGGGACAAGGCATGGTGGTGGAATCCCAACCGCTCCAGAGGCTGAGGCAGGAAGACCGAGAGTTCAAAGCCAGCCTAAGCAAAGGTGAGGCACTAAGCAACTCAGTGAGACTCTGTCTCTAAATAAAATACAAAACAGGGCTGGGGATGTGGCTCAGTGGTCAAGTGCCCCTGAGTTCAATCCCTGGTACCAAAAAACAAAAAAAAAAAAAACAAAATGATAATTGGCAGGGGCAGGGAACAACAACTATCTTTTAGAGACTCAAATCCTGGATAGTCTCTTCAACTCCTTTCTCATGCCTCTGCTCCACCACCCCATCCCCAGGTCTGTTTATGTACTTAAGTCACACAGAACTTGTAGAAAGGAGACACCAAGTAAAGATTTAACTTAACATTTAAAAAAACAAACTTTTAAACTTTATAAAACTAAAAGCAAACCTTTAAAACTAAAAAAAATACTAACAAGTACTTCAAAGTTGGGTCAATTTTATTTTTTTCAGGGCCTGGGGACTGAACTCAGGGTCTCGCACTTGCTAGGTAAGCATTCTACCACTGGGCCCTCAAAATTGGAAAGGGGAAGGAAATCAATGTTTACTAGAGCCAGTGATTGTATTTCAGGAACTATACTGAGAACTCTATGAATTCCTTTCATTTAATTATCGTAATAGTCTCACAGGACAGGTTTCATCTCAGTTTGCAACTAAGAAATTGAATTTTAAAAAGGTTATGTGATCAATCAGCTATGTGGCTTTGGACCAGTAAACAGTGGAGCTTGATTTCAACCCAGAGGGTCCTGACGTGAATAATCAACTCTAGAGCCTCTATGTTCTTTTCATAATACCATGTCTTCCAAACTCTACCAAACAACTGAGCAAAATTCTCTTCCTCCAATTTCTCATTCAGGAAAAGAGAAAGAAAACACATTTAATTAAATATCTAATAAATATAAATATTTATATACTCCTCAGCAAATTGAGGTCTCTAACAAGTTATACCAAAAGAAAAGCCTGCAAGCTTTATTTTTAACTTCTAAATAAGCCACAACTACTCCAGAAATAGTATTCTTTTCATGTATTTCTATTTATTTTTTTCTTTTTTTGTGGTACCAGGTATTGAACTCAGGTGCACTCAACCACTACTGGGCCACATCCCCACCCCTTTTTTGTATTTTATTAGAGACAGGGTCTCACTGAGTTGCTAAGTGCCTCACCCTTGCTGAGGCTGGCTTTGAACCCTGGATCGTCCTGTCTCAGTCTCCCAAATGCTGGGATTACAGGCGTGCATCTTGGCACCCAGCCTTTTCAGTTATTTCTAACATACTTTTAAAAAGATACTAAACAACTAACAGCTTAAAGAGACAGCCTACAGAATAAGAGAAAGTCTTTGCCAGCTACTCTTCAGAGGATTATTATCCAGAATATATAAAGAACTCAAAAAGCTCAACACCAAAAAACTAATAACCTATTCAATAAATGGGCAAATGAACTAAACACACACTTCTCAACAACAATTACTTGAAAAAATATTCAATACCTTTAGTTAAATCAGGGAAACGCAAATCAAAGCTACACTGAGCTGGTATGTAGTGCAAGTCTATAATCCCAGTGACTGGGGAGGCTGAAGCAGGAGGACCACAAATGCAAGGCCAGCAATTTAGGAAGGTCCTGTTTCAAAAATTTAAAAAGGACTGAGAAGGGCTGGGTTTGTAGCTCAGTGGTAGAGCACTTGCCTAGCATGTGTGAGGCACTGGGTTTGATTCTCAGCACCACATAAATGGATAAAATAAAGGCACTGGGTCCATCTACTACTAAAAAAAAAAAAAAAAAAAAAAAAAAAGTGGGGGCTGAGGAGGTAGCAGTGGTAGAGACAGGACACCAGACCTACCTACACTGACATTCCATGTAACTCCAGCCAGAATGCAATCATCAGGTATACAAATAACTATAAGTGAGCGGGGGGGGGGGGGGGGGGGCGGATTTCTTAATGTAAATCAGTACAGTGGTTCCTCAAATAAAAATAGAGCTACCATATGACCCAACTGTACCACTCCTCAGTACTTATCCATTTAATCAGCATACTTTAGTGATAGCTGTGTATCCATGTTCATCCCAACACAATTCAGAATTGCCTAGGTGTCCTTCATCAAATGAGTGGACAAAGAAAATGTGGTACACATACATAATGGGATTGTTATTCAACCAAAGAAAGGAAAAAAATCCTGTCATTTACAACAATGTGGATGAACCTAAAGAACATCACATTTAGTGAAATAAGGGAGACTCAAAGACAAGTATTGAATGTTTTCTGTGATATGTATGTGGAAGCTACAGGGGAAAAAAGACATCACCAGGAAAGGAGAAGGTAGACTATTAGGGTAGAGGAAAAGGATCAGAGGGAGGGAGGACCTGAGAGTAAAGGGTGATTGTGAGGAGTGAAACTGTTCATATATCAGGGCACATGCATGTACAAATATGCCACCATGAAACCCACTTTTCTGAACTACCATGGACCAGTAAGACGTTAAAAAAAAAAAAAAAATGGTAACAATTAAGAAGATATAAAAGAGTGTGCAATCAGGTTAGCTACTGAAAAGTAAAAACACTATAATTAAACTTCCTCCAGCTAAAGACCAGTAACTGACAATGGATGGTGCATGCCTGTAATCCCAGCAGCTCAAGAGGCTGAGGCAGGAGGATTGCCAGTTCAAAGCCAGCCTCAGCAATTTAGCATGACCCTAAGCAACTTAGTGACACCCTGCCTTAAAAAGGGGGGGGGGGAGGGCGGGCCCTGGGGATGTAGCTCTGTGGGAAAGTACCTCTGGAATTCCCAGTAACAAAAAAAACCAAAAAAAAACCCATAACTTTCCAATCAATGTAAGGCCCATGTTTAAGATACTACCCACAAGATTGAGAGGTAAGCACAAACCTCATCATTATGGCTTCACAGTTCACAAGAAAGGGAGGAGAAACCATTATCTAGCTACAGTGTAATGACACTGTTAAATAAAAACTACAGGAGTCCATTGTTTTTGAGTAGGCTTCTGCCCCTAGGCCACAACAGACCAGCAAAAAATTAAAAATGGAACCATTCCTATAAAGGTTAATCAAACTAAAACTGAGTTATTATCTGACCTTCATAGAAATCAGGAGAGTGAGCTAAATTTCCCCAACAGGCTAGTTTTAAACCCAATGACAATGAATTTCCCTCTGCTTTAAACCTGGCAAAATAGTAACCTTGAAGAAATCTGGTGTTAACCAATCAGTTATTTCTCTATTGTTTTCTTCCTGAACTGGCCTTATAAGGAAAGTAACTTTGAAGCAACCAGACCAATCCACTCTTCCTTGCTTCTACTATGTTCAGCCCTATTCTGCCTATAAACCCAATGCAGTGTGGCTGAGGTCCCAGAGTATCACTTGGGACTGGGAGTTCCAGACCAGCCAGGGCAACACAGTGAGAAACAGACCCAGTAAAATAAAAGAAAACCAGCTTCTTCCGCTCACCTTAATGGAACACGTTCTATTCTACAGAATGAAGTGTTGCCAGATTCTAAAATCACAAAGCCAATGAAGATCTTTAAACTATTGTAAATTTGTTCTTGGATAATAACCATGACCCCCATTTCACAATGGCTGTTCCAGGGAACATCCCTTTACTGGATTTCATTGGTATTCACAGTATCCCACTGGGAACAAAGAGTTCTGGGGCCTACTATGGAAAACACCATGGCAGAACTTCTCAGAGTCTCCAATATGGTAAATGAATTGTGACTCTCAAGAGAAAAGTAAAGGATATACCAGTGTTTCCCAAACTCAACTGATCAAGGAACCTTCTTTTTCCTATAGCATCTGCGAGAACTAGCTTCACAAAGAATGCCACCTTAAGCCACACAGGTTCCAAAATGTTATTGATATCTTATACTGTTATTTTGTTCTGAATTGACAATTAAAAAAAGGACAGCCCAGCTTTCGCATTATCTGTACATCAACAAAAGGACAGTCCAGCTTTCCCATTATCCGCACATCCAGGGATTCAAATTATCTAATAGAAAATATCTGGAGGAAAAAAATAGTGTCTGTACTATACCTGTACAGGCTTTTCCCTCTTGTCCTTATTGCCTAAATAAAACTATTTACATAGCACTTGCCCTGTATTAGTTTTTATACAAGCAATCTAGAGGTTATTTAAAATATATGGAAAATTTGCAATGTGTGTAAACTACGTATAAATACTAGACTTAAGAAAGTTAAGCATCAGGTTTTGATATCTGAGGGAGTCCTGGAACCAACCTACCTTGGACATTGAAGGTGGATTTACTAGTGAAATTACTAAATGGTTGAAAATAGCTTTTTTTCCTTTTAATTAGCATAAGGAGATAAATTAAAAGTATACACTGACCTTTCTGCATGATCCATTCCAAAATCATTTTTCATGGTAACTACTACTTAAAAGATTAAAAATAAATTTCACTTTCTCATAAGAAACTAATACCCACTACCCACAATTTTGGCATAAACGTATTATGCAATCTTCATATGTAATTACCAAATCTGATAATGAACGTTTTGTAAATTACTAGTTACAATTTTTTGGTGTTTGCTCATTAACTCAAGCTGAAAGGGGGCGTGGGGGGGGGCTGGCAGAAGCCTCCTTGTTTCACTTAACCTTTCCAAAATTTCACAACTTCTAAGAGTGTTCACGAGTGCACAAGATGTCCAGGTATAAACCCCCAAGTTTAAGTTTAATATTCACCGCCTAACAAAAGCTATGCTGAAAGCAATTACTGTACTCACCATCAATCCTTTCAGACTGCTTAGAGTTCTTTCCAGAAAATTCGAACATAAGAAAGTTACTGAGGTATTCGCTTTTCGGTATGGATCTCGTCTTTGGCACAAGTCATGTTACACAGTGAAATCCTGTAAAACACTTAAACGTTACCTGGTATTGCTTTTCGATGCACACGCTAGATAACTAAACCAACCGTTTTATCAAGGGTAGAAACACTTCAACATGGATGGGAAATCCTCCCCCCAAACCGGAACCCAATTCACAAATTATAAGCAGCAAATCAATAGAAAAACAATTGCGTAAACAAACTTGGAGATGCGCGTGAAACCACGCTGACTGAAGCCATTGCTCATACGAACCCCCTGATGCTGAGAACGCACCATCCATGCAGGAAGCCGCCGAGGACCGCGACCCCGCGCGCTGCGCAGTCCCGGCACCGCACAGCCATCCGGGCGCATTCCTGCGCGCACACCCACGGTCACGCAGGATGGGGTACCGCGCCCCCCGCCAACACGCACCGGGCGGGGGTGTCTTCGGAGCACGCAGCCCCCGGAAGGTTCCCCAGCGGCCAGCCGCGACCCCCGACCTCGAGGGGCGGCCGGGGCAGGCCTGCATCCCCAGAGCGGGCCGCCCTCGGGGGTCTCGCCACGCCCCTCCCCCTAGCCGGCCCGGGTCAAGCTACGCTGCCCAGCCCGCGCTGCCGCAGGCGGCCGCCCCCGCCCCCCGCCCGGCTTCAACAAAGCGCGCGCGAGGGGCCGGGAGCCGAGCCGGGCTGGGGGCAGCCGTCAGTTGACGGGTGCGACAGGGACCGGTGGGGACAACGAACTAAGGAGCGCGCGCGCGCCCGCCGCGCCCGGCCAGCAGGGGGCGCCCCGGGCCATGCTCACCTGAGTCCAGGCCACCGCCGCGTGGGCTGTCCGCTCCCCTCACAGCCCAAGCCTGCCCCGCACTCCTCACCTGCCGGCCTCCGAGGTCGCCGTCCGCAGGCCCCGCGGGTCCGCCGTGGTTTGCTCGCGCTCCCGCCGGCCCAACCCGAGGCAGAAGGCGCCTCCCGGAACCCGCTCCTCGACCCGGCAGCCCGCCACCACGAAGCACGCGAACTGAGACGGCCGCGCGACCTGGCCCCCGAGCCGTAGGTTGCGCTGCGCAGGCGCGAGGTGGGGCCGGGAGGGAGCGAGGTGCGGGTCCTGATGAAGCTCACCTGGAAGGCCAGGCCCTGGCTGGCAGACCAGGTGCACCAGGGAATATGGAGGCGGTCAGAAAACAGACCCTTGAACCGGGCCTGGTGGTGCATGCCTATAATCCCAACACTTGGGAGGCTGAGGCAGGAGGATCACGAGTTCAAAGCCAGCCTCAGCAATGGCGAGGCACTTAGCAACTCAGTGAGACCCTGTCTTTAATAAAATACAAAATAGGGCTGGGGATGTGGCTTAGTGGCCAATGCTCCTGACTTCAATCCCTGGTCCTCCCCCCCTCCCCCCCAAAAAAAAAAACTGTAGAGGAAAAGAAAACAAAATAAACTTTTTCCTATACTCTTCTAGGTTCTTCTCCCTGGCAACAGGGCCAGGGAGATTAGGTGAGGCACTGGGAAAGGGGCATTGCCAGGCTGCTCGGATGGGTCTCCTATTACCAGACTATAAATGGGGTGTGGAAGTCAGCAGTTAAATGTGTCCCAGTACTAAGGTCACAGCGTAAAGCCAGCTGGGTGAGGCATGGGGTCTGAGGAAAAGGGGTGTGAAGGGCAGGGGGAGCCACAGGGAGGGGCCCTGTGGGCCATAGGGGAGGGGTGTACAGGGCCAAGCCATTTAGGGGCACTGTGGTATTGGGGGGGAGTGCATGGAAGGTGCCCCCAGACTGTTAAGCACCCATGCCTCGGGCCAAGACTCTAAACTGAGTGGGTAAAGTTAGGACCTTGGAGAGCATTGTGGGCAAGACCTGTTTTTAAGACCAATGAACAAACCATGTGTGTAAAGGAAGGGAGGGTGGGTGGGCCAGGGAAGGGGCGACATGAGGTATGGGGTTAAGTTGGGGGCATTGGGCATGTGGATACTCAGATTCTAAGTCGGATGTCAACAAGGACTAGTGGGTAAAGCCAGGGGGCAGGGCCAGACGTAAAGCCAGATGTGGAAAGGTCAGAGGGCAAGGCATGGGCCTAATGGCGTGGGGCACTAGGGGCTGCAGTCCAGGAGCAGGTGTCACCAGGGATTTGGAGTTAGGGGGCTTGAGATAGGCTGTTAAGCATAGTCCAAGTGGGTGTCTTTGAAATGTGACCTTTGTCACGTCTGAATTCCCATTGGCTGAGTTCTCTTAGCAGCGCCCAGGCCACACAGCTCTCATTGCAAAGCCACCGACTACTTTGACATATGAGAGGACGGTGTGCTCTTGTTAGTTCTCTCCTTCACATTTTTCTTAGCAGATTTTATCTATTTTCTCTTCTAGAAGAAATGAGTTTTAGAATTCACTTTTCAAGTTCCACTAGGGTTAGGATTAGTTGAACTTGTGGATCAAGTTGGGTAAAATTTGTGTAGTTTTTTGTCAGTTTGATGAGCAGAGGCCACTCCATTCTAAATTATCTGCCATTTTAAGGTCAGATTGACCCCCTGTTCCCAGAATGAACCTGGAATAAAGAACTGGGTTACACAACACCTGCAATAGAATCCTAGGGTGGAGCCAGACTACCCCACCCTTAAACCACCTCCAACCTAAGGACACATTAACCCTGTGCTTTATAAACCCTGCCCTTGCTACAAAGCAGGTGCCATCTTCTACCACTCTGCCTCGTGGGGGTCAGAGTTGGTGGCCCCCAACTGGAATCAAGGCTTCTTTGGATGTTATGTGAGTAGCTTGTGAGAGTTTTTTTCTCCCTGCGAATTGGGTACAATATCAGGACTATTTTATACTATATTTCCTAACCAGGTGCCTGTCAGGTGTGGTGGCACACACCCTTAATCCCAGCAGCTCGGGAGGCTGAAGTAGGAGGATTGAAGTTCAAGGCCAACCTTAGCCACTTAGTAAGGCCAAGTCTAAAAATTTTAAAAAGAATAAAAGGGGTTGGGGATATTGAAGGGCAAGAACCACACCGGGACCGCCTTGTAGAAAAGGGGGGATTTATTAAGGGAAGGGGAGAAGGGGGGAAGGAGGAAAGGGAGAAAAGGAAAGGGGAACGGGGAAGGGGAGAACTGGTGAAAAGATGACGGCGAAAAGAGAAAAAAAAGAGAGTTCTGAACAAGCCGGGGCTTAAGTACCGAGGGGTGGGAGCGTGACTTGTATGGTCTGGATTGGCTCAGAAAGGGAGAGCCCGCCCTGGGTTGAATTCCTGCGAGAGGCGAGTATTCCCAGGATCAGGAAGGGCGGGGACCTGGAGCCTGCCAAAGGTGAATTCTCGTGAGAGATGGGCACTTCCGGGAAGGCGCCTGGGGGTATGGCCTGCCAGCCTGAATCTTATCCAACAGATATGGCTCACTAGTTAAGCACCCCTGAATTCAATTGCCAGTACCAAAAAAAAAAAAAAAAAATGGAAAGAAAGGAAATAAAAGCTAGTGGCTATTATTTGTTGGAACTGTATCTGACCACCTTATGGAATTTCCATTAGTTTCACTACCTTTTTCGTTGATGATCCTGAATTTTGTGTGTAAAACAATCATGTAGTCCATCATTCATACTCCATAGGTTTTTTCCCCCCCTTATTGTGTTCATCAGGACTTCGGCCATCTTATTTAATTTACAAATTCAATGTTAAAAATTAGACAACCATATTTTTCATAAAGTCTTCCACTGACCTACATCCCCAGCCGATTTTATTCTATTTTTTTACTTTGAGACAGAGTCTCATTAATTTTATGAGGCTGGCCTCAATCTTGTGATCCTCCTGCCTGTCTCCCAAGTCATTGGGATTACAAGTGTGCACCACTGTACGAGGCATTATTTATTTATATATTTTGCAGTGCGGGGGCTGGTAGGCAGGCGCTCCTGCCCTTATACTGACTATTATAAATCATAGGCACTTAGAGAATGGTGGATGTTGGAAGAGGCTTTACTCTGGAATCCTCCTTCATTGCCCAGAGACTGGACACAGCAAAGAAGAAGAAAACAGTTACCTTTGGTCACCTCCCTGCATTTTCATTAACTAAACTCACATTGCAGGAAGGAAGCTGGAAGAATGTAGCCACACCTGGACAGAATTTGTCACAACCCATTGTCCATCTGCTAGGTCCATACCATTCCCAAAGAAAATAATTTACTAACTAATGTCTGAGCACTGAGTCCACTTACTCACCAAAAATCATTCAGTCCCCTCAAGCTGTCACAGTCCCCATGTCCCCCTCCTCCACCATGAAGAAGGGTGTCTGGGTGTCTCATCTCATTGGGTTTTAGGTGCTCACAATCCTGAGACACTCCCGTACATGAAGCCATCTGTGTCTTTCCTCCTTTTTTTTTTTTTTAATTTATTTAACCTCATTTTTATCTCTTATCTGTTTATCCTGCAAACCTTCCCTTGGACCCTCCACTGTAACTACACATGTCTCATGTTAGTAATTTTCCATCTGGTTCCACACCTGAGAGCTTCCACACCTGAGAAATTTCCTTGTCTGGAAATTTCCTTTGGCTCTTTACCTTGTTAGTTCCTTTAGTTCTTTTGGTTGGTTGGTTGGTTTTGGTACTGGGGGTTCAACCCAGGGGTACTTAACCACTGAGCCACATCCCCAGCCCTTTTTATTTATTTTCTTTTAATTTTGAGACAGGGTCTCATTAAGTAGCTGAGACTAAATGTGAACTTGCAATCCTCCTGCCTCTGCCTCCCAAACAGCTGGGGTTATAGGCCTGTGCCGCATCACTGGGCTCCTTTAGTCCTTTTGATCTCAGCCTAGCTACTACTTTATCTCTCTCTCTCTCTCTCTCTCTCTCTCACACACACACACACACACACACACAGGGAAAAAAAAAGAAAGAAAGAAAAAGAAAAAGTAAACCTCAGTCCTGAACATTTATTTTTCTTCATTGAACCTATATTTTTATTTATTTATTTATTTATTTATTTATTTATTTATTTATTTATTTTGGTACCAGGGATTGAACTCAGGGGCACTCGACCACTGGGCCACATCCCCAGCCCTTTTTTGTATTTTATTGGAGACAGGGTCTCACTGAGTTGCTAAGTGCCTCGCTATTGCTGAGGCTGGCTTTGAACTCGTGATCCTCCTGCCTCAGCCTCCCAAGCGCTGGGATTACAGGCATGTGCCACCACACCCGGCTGAACCTATATTTTAAAATTTGCATGAATGGTATTGTAGACAGATAAATGGTTTGCAATGAACTTTTTTTTTTTCATTTTGTTGAAAACATTTTGTTTTCAAAGTTTATTCATGGTAAGTATAGGATTTTTTCTTTTTCTTCATGGTAAGTGTTGGATTCTAGGCAGAGGCTGCACCTCCCAGGCAGAAGGCCACACCTCCCCAGGTGCCTTGTGAAAAACTACAGCTCCCAGGATCCTCAGCAAGTCCCCTGTCCACTACCCCCCCTGACCTCTGCTGGCCTATAGGACAAGGACTCACTCCAAGGGGGTTTTATGGCCCCTACTCTATTTAAGCCAGCCCCGGACTGAACTCGCCCCTTTTTCCTGTTCCTGCCGCCTTTTGTTCCTGCTCTCCGTTCCTGCCTGTCCCTATTCCCCTCCATCCCTACCCCCCCTTCCCTTCCCTTCCTTTCCCTACCCTTGCCCATGTGGCACCCCAATAAACCCTTTTATTTCACTAACACAGTGTTCCCAGCTAAGTTAACTATGTTTCAGCAGTTTTCTAACAGTAAGTATAGTCTCTCTCTCTCTCTATCTGTCTCTCTCTCTCTCTCTCTCTGTTTTCAGTCATGTTTTTCTTTTCTGTTTTTTAAATTTTTTTTTAGTTGTTGATAGACCTTTATTTTATTTATTTATATGTGGTGCTGAGAATAGAATCCAGTGACTCACACACGCCAGGCAAGTATGCTACCACTGAGCCTCAGCCCCAGCCCATGTTTTTATTTTCAACAAATCTCATAATTAGTTGATTTCAAAAAACAGACACCAGGGCCAGGCATGGGTGCACAGCTGTAGCCAAGTGGCTGGGGAGGCTGAGGCAGGAGAATCACAAGTTCAAAGCCAGTTTCAGAAACTATGTGAGGGCCTAAGCAACTTAGTGAGAACCTGTCTCAAAATAGGGGGAAAAAAATTAAAAGCTGGGAATGTGGCTCAGTGGTTAAGTGCTCCTGGGAATCTCTAGTACCAAAGAAGAAGAAGAAGAAGAACAGAACATGGAGAGTGTGGATGATAAGTATGTCTTAATGCATGCCTTTTATTTTGTGTAATATTCTTTGTATGATTAATGCATTATTTTTAATTTTGGCCTTTAAAAATTGTTTTACTGATCCTGGTTTATCACAAAGGGACAGCCAGAAGGAAGAGACACACAGTGCCCTGTATGAGGGAGGGGCTTAGAGCTTCCACGCCATCTCCAGTGCCCCTCCCTCCCAGTTCCCTGCTGAGGGCCAGCCCAGCAGCTCTCTCAGCCACCTCCTTCAGGCATTTTTATGAAGATTCCATTATGTACACATGATTAATTAATTATGTCATTGGCCATTAGTGATTAACTCAGCCTTCGTTCTCGTTTCCCTCCCCAGACATCAGGGGTGGGACTATGTTGCTGCCTGAAGCGGAAACCGCTTGGAGCAACGAACGCCGCAGGAAAATTCGGAGGCAGGATGAAAATGAAAAAAGGTCTTTTATTCTTCTTCTCTCTCCGGCTCCAGCAATCACTCCAAATGCTCTAACTCCAACCACCACCTTCTTCTTCTTCCCACACACACTAACTAAACTCACCCAGTTATATACATATCGCTTTAACAAGGACACGTGCTTACAGCTCGAGCTTACAGGTGCGTCACGCAGTGTTCATGGGCATACAAAGATTCTTTGGATAATGTATTACTATCAGGTGGAAACTAGAACATCTTTTATGGCTCTCAGCTAACCGCAATCTTTAGCTATCTCCTTGATTATAGGCTCCTTCAGGACTAAAAGCTCCAACTTCTAATCACAGAGTTGGTTCCCCTGGCAACCAGCCTGCACATTGAGGCTGTCCAGCAGGAAAAGGGACAGAAACCATATATGCACTATATTTCTTTTCTTTCTTTCCTCATTTTTTTTCCTGCTGGGGATCAAACCTAGGGCCTTGTACTCTGTCACTGAGCTATGACTCCAGCCCTTGTACTATATTTCTTATTATGTCACAGTCCACTGCCTGGTGTTTGGCCATGGACGCCTGAAGCAAAAGATATTAACTCAAAAGGTACTGACATGTGACTGCAGTCCCCTTCCATCATTGATAATTGACACATCAGCATATCATAATCAAAGGGACACTGCTAGGTGGAGGGAGAATTAGCTCCATGAATGATTTCCAAGATGTTCTTCAAAGTGCTTATCCCAAAGAATACTCTCAATGCCTCTTCATCTCAGATTGCATCTTTCCTCAACACTTGGGAAAATGTATTATTTATTTGACCATTTTCTACACTTCTCTTTACATTCTGTTTCCTTCTTTTTCTCTTTCTGAAATTCTTTTTAGAAAGGTGTTGTAGCTCCTGGATTAACCATCTGTATCTCCTATTGTTTTTCTCCCCTTTTTCTCTGGGTTCTCTGAGCGTCCCTAAGATATGGATTATTTTCTATTTTTGTGAGCCATACTTGCACATCCCAGGGTTTTTTCTGTGGATATGCTCACACGGCTCATTGTCCATCACATGGTGTCCTTGTTCTAAAATCTCTCTGAGGATATGGATCAAAGTTTTATTCCTTCATGTTCTTTGTTTTATATCCTGTGCTTTCTGAGTTCTGTTTTCTCCAGGGGCATATTTTTGTCCTTTTCACTCTCTTTTTAGAATCCTGGGTGCTTTTTCACATTCCACAAGTTTTCCTTAATCTCTGGCCAACCTTGATGTGCTTTGTGTTTAAGAATGAGGGGCGAGCTGAGGATGGTGGTGTGTAGTTCCAGCTGTTTGTGAGGCTGAGGCAGGAGGATCGCTTGAACTAATGAGTTTAAGAGCAGCCTGGGCAACGTTGTGAGACCCTGTCTCACTGACAACAGCAGAATGAGAAACTGACTATAACCCTGACTGAAGCCCTGGGACATGGGTGAGGACTGCTGTCTCCAGATTGTCCTTGGCAGGAGTGGGTAGAAAACAAACTGGCTGGTGCTGAGTCTCTCTGCCCTTAGCACCTCTATTCTACCTCAGGGACCCTCCACCTGGGCACACACATCAGTTGTCCACATCCTTCCCAACTGCACGCATTACACTGTGCCTGCCTGGATTCCTTATGGTTCTATGCATGGGGTGGGAGTGTCACTGGTCAGGAATTTAAGGTCTCTTGAGACATGGAAGACCTCTACTTGAGCTTTCTAGGTCTTTGATCACATTGCAGAAAATAATTTTCTGAGGGGTGGGGTGGTACTGAGGATTGAACCCAGGGTACTTAACCACTGAGCCACATTCCCAGCCCTTTTTAAATTTTGAGATAGAGTCTTGCTAGGGCCTCACTAAATTGCTGAACTTGCAATGGCTTTGAACTTGCAATCCTCCTGCCTCAGCCTCCCCAGTTGCTGGGATTATAGGCATGAGCCCCTGTGCCCAGATTCAGAGAAAAGAATTTAAGGACTGTCAGAGTTTCAGTGATAGGGAAAAGTCCCCCCAACCCCCAGTACTAGGGATGGATCCCAGGGGTGTTCTACCACTGAACCACATCTCCAGCCTTTTTTATTTTTTGAGACATAGTCTCACTAAGTTGCTGAGACTGGGCTTGAACTTGCAATCCTCCTGCCTCAGCCTAACAAGTAGCTGGGATCACAGGTGTGCGTCACCACACCAGAACCGTGTAGAAATAAACACATTGTGTACAACTAAAATAAATAAATATTTTTTAAAAAAGGTTTCTCATATACACTCAAGAGCTGAATGTGGGTGTGCTTGTGGATAGAGCCCCACCCATAGACAGGCAGCCTACTTATTATTGTTCTTGGTATTCTGGGGAGGATGAATATTCATAGGATTTCCTAGAATTGGGAGGTATTCTGGGGAATTTTGTGCATGCATGTTCTCATTCTTTTGACACCTGTGCAGTGTAATTTTTTACCTCCTGTGTACCCTGAGAATGCTCTAAATGCATAAGCTGCGCTCAGGTGCTTTTAGCATTGAGGTTACTCTAGGTCAAACAGGATCTTTGTACATATGCCCCTCAAGTGTGGTTGTTACGTCAGGGGCGGCTGCCACCGCCTTGGTTAGGAAGGATATTACTTTGTCCAATCAGCTGCTAGGAAGATAGCTGCGTGTTAAGGTCTGGATCTGGATCACCCGCCAAAAGCTCAGTGTGGAAAGCATGATTCCCGGTGCAGCCAAGTTCAGAGGTGGGGCTTTCAGGCAATGGATCATGAGGGCTCTGACCTCATCAGTGGAATAATCCACTTGATGGGGTCATCAGATTGGTTCATCCATTGACAGCTGGATGGACTCCTGGGAGGTGAGAATTAGTTGGAGGATGTAGGTCATTGCCGGTGTGCCCTGGAAGGGTCTGGTCTTCCCCTCAGTCCTTTCCTCTGCCTTTTTCTCTGCTTCCCTGCTGCCATGAACTGAGTGGTTTTCCTTGGCCACTCCCTTCTGCGTGATTTCAGCCTCACTGTGGGCTCAGAGTAATGGAGTCAACTGACCATGAACTCAAACCTTTGTCTCTTAAAAAAAAAAAAAAAAAAAAAAAAAAAACAAAACTTTCTTCTTCTAAGTTGTTGTTCTCAGTTATTTTGGTGACAGTGATGAAAAGCTGGCTAACACGCTGCAATCAGGCATATGTCACCTGCAGGAGCTGCCTGGCTGCACCTGCTTCTCTTGCCCACTATCTCAAGAGCAGGGCATTAACTATTCTGCACACAGATGGGTTTCAGCTCATTCATTTCTCTGTCCCTCAACTGTTGAGCCCTGGCCCATCTCAGATTCTACAGGGTACAGCAGTTCTTCCATGGCTGCACCCCTCCCCATTTCTCTGCTAGCAGTCTGGCTGTGGTTTCCTCTGGATACTTTAAGAGGAATTGAGGTTTAGCTAGGTGCAGGGGTGCATACCTGTAATTCCAGAGATTTGGAAAGCTGAAGCAGGGAGATGGCAAGTTCGAGGCCAGCTTGGACAATTTAGCAGAAAAATAAAAGTGAGGGAGGCCTAGAATGTAGCTCAGTGGTAGAGCACTTCTGGTTCAATCCCTGGTTTTAAAAAGAAAAAAATGAAACAAGATTTCTTTAAGGCTGGTGTTGCCGCCTGAAGCAATGGCCGCTTGGAGCAATGAAGCTGCGGGAAGAAGTTCAGAGGTGAACTGGAAACAAACAGGCTTTTTATTTTGATAACTTCTCTCTCTGGCTGTAACAACGACTTTAACACGCACCACACACCCTCACACCAAAATGGCGCCCACCGGATCAGCAATCTTGGCCCAAGTCTCTCGAGATCCTGGGCCAAGTCTCGTGAGACTACGGAAAGCAGCAATGCCCAAACATCTCC
Organism: Tamias sibiricus; assembly: GCA_025594165.1. Classification (NCBI taxonomy): domain Eukaryota; kingdom Metazoa; phylum Chordata; class Mammalia; order Rodentia; family Sciuridae; genus Tamias; species Tamias sibiricus. The sequence continues at coordinate 73,885,885 of CM046671.1, forward strand.
ATGGCCCATAGTCAACTGCAATTTTAGCCATCTCCCCAAACAGGGCTCCTGCAGACTGGGGTTGTGGCTCAGCGGTAGAGCGCTCGCCTAGCACATGCGTGGCCCAGGTTCGATCCTCAGCACCACGTAGAAATAAACACATTGTGTATAACTAAAGCAAATAAATAAATATTTTTTTAAAAAAAGATTTCTTTAGCTCATTGTTCCAGGAACATGTTCCAGGAGCATGTTCCAGGAGCATGGCACTAGCCTCTGGTGAGGGCCCTCTTGCTGTATGGTGACATAGCCGAGAGCATCACATAGCTAGACAGAGGAACTGGGCCAGCTTAGGTCTCTCCTCTTATAAAGCTGCTAATGCCATTGAGGGGCTCTACCCACATGACCTCATCTAATGCTAATCACCCCCAAAATTCTCATGTGTCAGCTTTTCATCACTGTGACCAAAATACCTAACAAGCACAACTTAGAGGGGCAAAAGTGTATTTTGGAGCCAGGCATGGTGGCGCACGCCTGTAATCCCAGCACTTGGGAGGCTGAGGCAGGAGGATCGAGAGTTCAAAGCCAGCCTCAGCAATGGCGAGGCACTTAGCAACTCAGTGAGACCCTGTCTCTAATAAAATACAAAAAAAAAAAAAAGGGCTTGGGATGTGGCCCAGTGGTCAAGTGCCCCTGAGTTCAATACCTGGGCACACACACACACAAAAAAAGTGTATTTTGGGTTCATAATTTCAGAGGTCTCCGTCCACAGCCAGCTGACTCTGTAGTCGCCTGAAGCGATGGCCGCTTGGAGCAAAGAAGCCGCGGGAAGAAGTTTTGAGACGAACTGGAAACAAACAGCTCTTTATTCTGGCAACTTTTCTCCCTGGCTCTAACTACACCCCGACACGCCGTCCACGCTCCTCTAACCTCCAAAATGGCGCAGACCTCCTCCGCAATCTCGCTCAAGTCCCTCGAGATCTCCGGCCAAGTCTCGCAAGATCCCGGGCCAAGTACGGAAGGCGCCAATGCCCAAACATGTCCAAAGCCAAAGCCCGTAGTCCACCGCAATTTAAGCCATCTCCCCAAACAGGGCTCCTGCATTTCCCCCCTTTTGTTTTAAAAGAGGTAATGCTCTAGGACGTCTATGTGCAACCAACATTCTTACCCGTCATCGGATAATCAAGGCTGTGCCCTTGACTCCTGTCTTAGGTTGATATGTCGGCCACATGAGACTGTCCCGTGCGACTGTGCCTGTCTTAGGTTGTCCCCCTCTGGGGATCTTACCCGTCATTGGCTAACCAGCCATCCAATGGAGCCCTTTAGGATCGACTGTGTATGATGACTAACAGCCGTCCAATTGTGAGGAGATGTTGCGGCTTTAAGGCAACAAGCCTTTTGGTGACGAGCCAAATTGTATAGCATATCAAATTGTTTAAACAAATTATTTGCCCTAAGTTTCATCAAGTAACACACTGAATTGTCTGGACAAATGTCCGCAAGTCATTGTCCCGTAAAGTCCCAAACAATGAAAGATCAAAATGTCCATTTGTTATAACACGTTGATGTAGGAGGTCCCATGCATGTAGAGCAGAGGCCACACTGTTGGTGAGGTTGTTTGATGCTTGAGCAGCAGGGATGCTTGTGGTGACCGCGTTCCCTGCAGCTATAGCAGCAACCGTCTTTTTTATATCTAGATAATGCCACCGGCAAATCTTCAGGGCCCGCTACCTAGAAACTCAAGCATCAATTATTAAAGGAAAGGCAGTGTTATTTCAGCACTGAGTGAAGAGTCGAGTTGTCAAACTAAAAAACAGAATTATTAGATTAGAAAATTAAAGTTGATTTCTGCTCATACACATTGTTGTTTGAGCTCACACAAACATAAGTTGTCAAAATATCATATTGAGAACAAAAGAAAGAAAGACTGAGGGTATTTACTGTATTAAAGATAGATTAAAGAAAAGCTAAAGGCACTTTGGAGAAATAATTTGTCAGCTGGAACCCTCAAGTCTCTGTATACACAGCAATTTTTTACTTGTTGAGATAATTGAAATTAATCAGCTATTAAACAAATGAAGTTAATAACAAATGAACAATCTTATGTCAAAACACCAAAATATTAGGTTATATAGCACTAGTCATATTGTTTGCTAAAGAGAAGTCCCAGGGATACCTATAATCAAAATTGAAAGTACCTTCATTTATAAAATTATTTACCTAAATTGAATACTCTTAACCTAAAATGAATTAAAGTTATTTGGATCCATATATATACATATATATATATATATATATATATATATATATATATATATATTCTTTTTCATAAGCGCTTTGTTCTTTGTGACGTCACACTGGACAGACGAACAAACATACAAACATATATTTGTGACGTCACATTAACATGAAATGTAGACAAATGTACAGACATAAAGACATGTATAAAAAGAAAAAAAATACAATTGTGTGCACACTAAAGAGAGATCTCCTCATCCCGGCCGGGAGGAATGACTCTTGAGTTGTGAAACATTTTGAAGGATACTTTTGAGGGAGTCATTCTATATCTTCATCTTGGTCTTCTTGATTTTGTACCTTTTTTATTAATCTTGATTCCTCAACAACTACATCTTGATCATTTTGATGTGGTACCTGCTTTATTAATCTAGATGGTATCCATATTGGAGAGGATTCGTGTTTTGGAAAAACACAAACAGATCCTCTCCCCCAAATTAATACTGGATCTGGACCCTTCCATGTACCTGAAAGAACATCCTTCCAGTAAACCAAGGGTTTATGTTGTTGGTGTGGATTCCAATGTCTGTCTCCAGCAGAATAACCATTAGAGTCTAAAGTTAAAAAATTTAAGGTAAACAGGGCAACTGCCAATCTGTCTTTAGGACTTTTCCAATTTCCTTCTTTTTGTTTTAATAACATAATTTTCAGTGTGCGGTTTGCTCTTTCAATAATGCCCTGACCCTGAGGATTGTATGGGATGCCTGTTTTATGGGATATGTTGAATTTTGCGCAAAACTGTTTGAAAGATGAGGACGTATATGCGGGGCCATTATCTGTTTTAAGCATTTTGGGGATGCCCAATGCAGCAAAAGCTTGTAAACAATGAGATGTGACATCTTTAACTTTTTCTCCAGAATGTAAGGAAGCAAAAATCATGCCTGAGCATGTATCTATGGTTACATGAATAAATCGCAATTTTCCAAAGCTTGGCTCATGAGTAACATCCATCTGCCACAAATGATTGGGCATTAATCCTCTAGGGTTAACACCAAAATGAGGATTGGGCAAATGTGTCATACAAGATTTACAATCTTTTACAATTGTTCTGGCTTGCTCTTTTGTAATTTTAAACCTACGTTGCAAGGTGGTGCTGTTGACGTGAAACTGGGAATGAAATAAAGTAGCTTGTTGTAGCGCTGAAAGTATAAATATTGTTTTTGTAAGTTCATCAGCCTTTTGATTACCTTCATGGAGGGGGCCAGGCAAATTAGTATGTGCTCTAATATGGCCTACGAATAGAGGTTCTTTTCTTGCCCACAAAAGTTTTTGTATTTGATAAAACAATTTAAAAGCTGGAGTATGAGGTGCTATTGGTCCTGCTAACTCTAATTTTGGGACGGCTTGTACAATATAGTGGCTATCTGAAAAAATGTTTATGGGCTGGTCTCTAAAATTTTCCAGAGCTCTTACCACAGCTTCCAATTCCACTAGTTGAGCTGATTTGTGTGCAGTTATGTAAGTCATATTTTCTTTTGTAGTGACTATTGCAGCAGTACCATTTGAGGACCCATCTGTAAATACATTAAATGCCTTAGGAATAGGTTGATTTTTTATTACCTGTGGAAATATAATAGGATGATTAATACAAAAAGATAATATAGGAGACTTAGGAAGGTGATTATCAAAATTTGCAGAGGTAGAGCATCTAGCTATAGCCCAGTCATTATCGTTGAAGCATAAATATTCAATCTGTGACAATGAATAGGGAGTAATAATAGTAGCAGGGTGAATGCCAAATATTTTAGTAGAAGTTTTAAGTCCTTGAAGAATAAGTTTAGCCACCATGGAGGTATAAGATTCAATTATACTTTTAGGAGAGACGGGCAAATGTATCCATAATAAAGGCCCTTGTTGCCAAAATACTCCTGTGGGTGTATATTGTGAAGAAATAATAATCAATATCAGCGGTTGAGTTAAATCAAATCTGTCACAATGAGCTCCTTCGATGGCTTTTTCTACTAACTTTAAAGCTTTCCTAGCATCTGGAGTCAGTGTTCGTGGTGAGGATGGATCAGGGTCCCCTCGAAGGATATCAAATAAAGGTTTTAATTGGCCAGTAGTGAGGTTTAGTGTAGGGCGAAGCCAATTAATGTCACCCAGCAGTTTTTGGAAATCATTGAGGGTGGTTAAATGTTCTTTATTTATTAAAACTTTTTTGGGGTCTAACAAAAGTATCCATGATTTTAAATCCTAAATATAATATGGGAGATCTAGTTTGAACTTTTTCTTCTGCTATATATAATCCGTATTTTTTTAAATTTTCTACCATGTCACTGAATATATTAAATAAGATTTTTTGATTAGGGTGGGCCAGTAAAATATCATCCATGTAATGTAGACACATGAGGTTTGGATAGTTATTTTTAATGGGTTGGATAGCCTTGTCCACATATATTTGGCATATGGTGGGGCTATTAGCCATTCCCTGTGGTAAAACCTTCCATTGATATCTCTGATCAGGGCCATTATTGTTAATAGAAGGAACTGAAAAAGCAAACCTGGGGGCATCCAGAGGATGTAGGGGAATAGAAAAGAAGCAATCCTTTATATCAAGACTAATAACATGGAAACTTTTTGGAATAGCTACAGGATTCGGAAGTCCAGGTTGAGTAGGGCCCATGACTTGCATGGTTTTATTAATTTGTCTAAGATCATGTAATAATCGCCATTTTCCTGATTTTTTCTTGATCACAAATATGGGGGAATTCCAGGGAGAGGTGGAAGGTTCTATATGTCCTGCTTCTAATTGTTCCTGAACTAGTAGGTGGGCCGCTTGTAATTTCTCTTTAGATAGGGGCCACTGAGGGACCCACACTGGCTTATCAGAAAGCCATGGTGTTTTTAAAATTATTTTCTCAGTGGCCCCGAAGAAAAATGTCTTTTTCCTATATGATAATGATTTCTTTTAGGGTTACGCTTACCCTGTACTTTTTGATAATGATTTCTTTCAGGGTTAAGACTACCCTGTATATTTTCACATTTAACACCTGCAGGTTTGGTTGCAAGGTGTACTCCCATTTGTTGTAAAATATCTCTTCCCCATAAAGTAACTGGTAGGTTAGGTAAAACATAAGGCTGAAACGTTCCTTTATGTCCTTCATCATCCTCCCATTTTAAAATTACTGCACTTTTTTCTGGGAGGTTATTATATCCCAAGCCTCTTAAACTGGTTGAAGCTTTTTGCAGAGGCCAGTGTTTGGGCCATTGTCGTAAATTAATGATGGAGGAATCAGCTCCAGTATCTATAAGTCCCTCCATTTCTATTCCTTGGATTCTTATTTTACACATAGGCCTCCTAGTACAGTCTCGAACCCAGCAAGCCATGGGACTCAAATCAGTGGAACAAAATCTTGTATTGTTCCCTTTTTGAGGCATACTCATTTTAAATGAATTATGTAAATTTGGAAGGAGAAGCAGCTGAGCAATTTTATCTCCTTGATTAACAGAACTTATACTTTGGGGTGAGCTAAGCATTATTTTTATTTCCCCTTTGTAGTCTGAGTTTATTACACCTGGGGTCACTTGCAAACCTAATAAGCTTTGAGGACTTCGCCCGATAATAAGTCCTACAGTCCCTGAGGGAAGAGGTCCCCTGACTCCTGTGGGAATCAGTTGAACCCCCATTTCAGGTGTTAACACTATTCGGGCGGTGGAACAGAGGTCTAATCCTGCATTTCTTCCTGTTCCTCTGGTGAGGGAGTGGATGGGTAATAGGGGTTGTGTCGGGGAAGCATCTGAATGGATGCTTGAGGATACTCCTCTTCCAATGCCTCGTACATTTGTGGGCCCCGGGGCATTGGGCCCCGTGCCCCGTTTTTTGAATTCCTGAACAAAGGATTTCCATGGATGTCAAATTTTGAATAACATTTATTGGCCCAATGATTTCCCTTTTTACACCTGGGGCAGCAACCTGGAGCACGGTATGAATTTGGTCTTATTTCTCTTTTGGGATTTTGCCTAGAATAGCCTGATTGACTATGATAATTTTTCCTGGAATATCCTGATTGATTATAGTGTCTAGGTTGAGTCCTTGTGAAATTCTGAGGGGCAGCATCTCTAACAGCTGCTGCAATCATATTCCCTGTGACAAAGACATCATTTATATCTTTACATAGTTGTATATATATGGAAAGATCCTTTTTATTTCTCCATGGCCTGATGGCTTCCTGGCAATATTTATTAGCGTTTTCATATGCTAATTGAACAACTAATGGCATAACTTGATCAATGTCTCCAAAAACTCTACCTGCAGTTCTCAAAAGTCGATCAGCAAATTCAGCATATGGTTCATTAGGTCCTTGAATTACTTTGGACAAGCTACCTTGTAGATCCCCAGGTCCTTGTACAGTTTTCCATGCCTTTAAGGCAGCTGCGTTTATCTGAGCATATACTCCTGGGGTATAATATTTTTGAACCTGTACGTCTGCGAATGGCCCTTCTCCTGTGAGCATTTCTATATTATGTTCTCCAAACCCTGCATCTGCATTTATTTTAGCTGTTTCTATACAAAGTTCTTGAAATTGTGATCGCCAAACCAAGTATTGTCCCCCACTTAATGTTGCTTTACATAGACGTTTCCAGTCTGAGGGGGTTAAGCTAAAGGTGTTAAGGGACTCCAGTATACTCAACGTGAAAGGAGCTTGGGGTCCATATGTCATTACTGCCTCTTTGAGAATTTTTATTGTTTTGAAATCTACTGACTGGTGGCCCCTCTCTCCATTTTCATATTCAAATACTGGCAGTTCCCAACGTATCTGTGAGTTACCCTCGAGAGCACATAAGCGCTCAGAAAGACTTTTTATTTCTATTTCTAGGGTATGCAAACGCCTAGTGATACCCTTCATATTTTCTGTAATAGATTCCACCCATGGGGGAGTGGAGGACATAGGTTCCTCCACTTGATGGTCCCTTATCTTGGTCTTCCTTAATTTCCTTTTGTTCATTTTTTCAGAATCACTTTTACTTAATTCCTCCTCACTACTACTACTCTCATTGGTCCTAACTGACTCAGTAACATCCTGAGTCCCGGATTCAATTGAGAGCATGTATCCTTGAACTATCTCTAATAAATCTTGAATAGCTTTAGCAGCTCGGATCTTTGTCATTTTTGAGCCCGCACTGATACTATCCTTACTGGCCCTAACTGACTCAGCCGAGGCCAAGCTTTCATGATCACTTTCACTTTTTTCCAAATTCTCCTCACTAATAACTGACTCAGCTATATCAAAGAATCCATCAAGAGCCTTGTACACTTGGGTCTTAGTTATTTTCGAACCCATTTTAACCGCTCTGACTAGAGACTCCTGCGAGGTTCCTCAGTTCTTACCTGCCGTGTCGATTCCCCGTCCGGGCCACCACCTGTAGTCGCCTGAAGCGATGGCCGCTTGGAGCAAAGAAGCCGCGGGAAGAAGTTTTGAGACGAACTGGAAACAAACAGCTCTTTATTCTGGCAACTTTTCTCCCTGGCTCTAACTACACCCCGACATCGCCGTCCACGCTCCTCTAACCTCCAAAATGGCGCAGACCTCCTCCGCAATCTCGCTCAAGTCCCTCGAGATCTCCGGCCAAGTCTCGCAAGATCCCGGGCCAAGTACGGAAGGCGCCAATGCCCAAACATGTCCAAAGCCAAAGCCCGTAGTCCACCGCAATTTAAGCCATCTCCCCAAACAGGGCTCCTGCATGACTCCATTGCTGTGAGGCAGAACATCATAGCAGCAGGACATGGCAGATACAGTCTCTAAGACCATGTCTCCAGGGATCTATTTCCTACAGCCACAACCTGCCTACAATTACTGCCCAGCATCCTTTCCAAATATCAGTCCATCAGATGCATCGATCCCCTGACGAGGTCAGAGCCTCATGATCCAGTCATCGCTAAAGTCCCATCTCCGCACCTGGCTGCACTGGGGACCGTGTTCTCAATACACGACCTTTTGGGGAACATTCCAGATGCAAACCATAACACCCCACCTCCAAATACCATCAACTATGAATTTGGGCCGTTGTTTCTACCACATGAGCTTTTGGGGGACACATTCCAACTAGAGCATATATGCATTCAGATTAAACTCAGGTGCTCACATGTGCTAAGCGACTGAGCTACACCCCCAGGTCAAGCAATGTTGCCCTGGCTGGCCTTAAACTTGTGATCTTCTGCCTCAGCCTACCAAGGAACAGGGAGAACAGGCATGCACCACCACACCCAACCCACATTCAGAAATTTAACAATGACTTTTTGTGGAAAGCCTGTATTGCTCTAAGCAGAGACTATAGGAAGATGAAAACAATGCAGTGTTTGGCACAGAAATGCATTAAACATGATCCACCTTTTCACTATGCCTCTGGGTCACCCTTTTGAACAGCTGTTGCTTTGCTGTCACACATGGACGATGCCCTTGGAGATGAAAGAGGTTTATTTGCTACTTTCACCTTGTGGAGTTAGTGGGGGAAGGGTGAGTTTGGTGGCACAGAACATGATGAGATGGTTCCTGGACTGACACACAAGCAGACGGTGCGGAGTGACACAGGGAATCTTCGCATGCGTTGACTGGACCATTGACAAATGGAGAAGTGTCTCTTTTTGACCTAATATTTTAGTCCCTCATCCATGAGTCACTCAGGAATCTTCTAATACACTTATTAATCAATATTTGTATGCAGATAGGGCTCTGCAAAAATATATTTGCTGGGGCCCTGTATTCTTAGAGTCACCCTATTTGGTGGTCAACAACCACTAAAGAGAAACCAGACTCACCACCTTCATGCCACTAGATGGAAGGAGTGACTAGTTGGTAGACACCAACAGCTTCTCTCTCGGCCACCCTTTTGTACAAGTTGAGCACCCCTAATCTGAAATCCAAAATGCTCCAATCCCAAAATTTTGCAAGCATTGACAAGAAAACACAAGTCTTATGGTTCAATGTGTTAAAACTTGGTTTCATGCATAAAATCATTTAAAATAATATATAAAATTACCTTCAGCTTATGTGTATGGGGTGTACAGGAAAGAAGCATAAATGAATTTCATGTTTAGACTTGGCCTTTATCCTATATCTCTTTGTGTATGTGCAAGTATTCCAAAATCCTAAAAAATTTGAAATCCGAGACACTCCTTGGTCCAAGCATTTTGGAGAAGAATAGTCAAAAGGTCCTTGATATTCATCCCCACATCTCTGCTGATGACAGGCCTAGGCCATAGCCCACCAAAGGGGCTTTGGCTATTTTGTCTCTTCAACTGTATTTTAAGTTTGGATATTTTCACTTTTCCATAAAGAAGATGTTTGGATTGAAACCTGAAAATGATTTTCTTTTTAACTTTTTTATTTTTATTTTTTGTATTGGGGATTGAATCCATGGGTGCTTCACCCCTAAGATATATATCCCCAGCCTTTTTTTTTTTTTTTTTAAGACTGGGTCTTCCTAAGTTCCTTAGCATCTTGCTAACTTGCTGAGGCTGGCCTTGAACTTGCAATCTTTCTGCCCTGGTCTCCTGAGTGACTGGGATCATAGGTGTGTGCTACAACTCCCGTTTAACTTGTTTCTATTGAGTTGTTGGATATCATGAGAAGATTCACCTTTGGGTCCTATTAATTGGAATGTCTTGTGCCTCTGTATTTTGCTTATTTAAACCATATCCTTTTCTCTTTTTTTCACCCTTTCCTTTGCTTTTTCAGGGCATCTCTCAGAACTAGCATTTCAAAGACCCAGGAATTACTGGCTCAGAAGAAAGCCTTCAGGTCCTATCTGTTCCTCCATGACCTATTAGAACTCTCCTGGCTCAGACTGTTTTCTCTCTCTTTCAACCCTAGTGTTCCCTGACGGATGTCTCTTTTTAATGTTCCTGGCATATATTTAGCTTGGATTAAATACTTCCAGAAGCATCTGCAGCTCTCAGGGGTACAGGAATTGCCAGCTCAGCAATATTCTTATTTCCATTAAGGAAGGATTGCTTAGTCCTGCGTTCAAATAGTCAAGAAATATTGGTTAATTGATTGATCCTATGGGGTCTTTGCACTTAGGAAAAATCATGAAGGAAAACTTGATTAATGCGTCTGTATAATCATCCTCACTTATTCTTCCAGTCGTTTCTAAGTTTTTCGCAGCACTGGGTCTAATACCATTACCGTCTAATTTGAAGCCATAAACATGGCCTTCAAATGGGCTATGGAGGCAATTTTAATATTGCAACCAGGTCTCCTAAGGCTCAGTCCTTGCCTTCTGCACCATCATAGCACTTCCTGCATGACTGAGCGAGCCATGCCGTGTTTACCACTCACTTGGGGCGCTTGCCTTTCACTGAGCCTCCCTTCATTGACCTGTTATCTTTCGTAGGTTGTTTTTGAAACTTCCCGTCAATTTTCTCTTCCCTCATTAAATGATACACTTCTCCAGGCAGCATGCAAACCCAGCACAAAGCCCAGCATTGAGTGGGTCTTCAGTAAAAACTAGTGATTAGGGCTGTAGTGCAAATATCTGGTTTTAAAAGGCTAACATAAATCAACCCTTTTTTCTTCCAGTGGCCTCCAGAGTCAGTCAATTTATTTCTGTTGAAAGCCTCCAGGGCTTAAAAGGCCACACTAAGCTAAGTTCTCCCTTCAGCACGCCAGGCATCCATCCAGTGAAGTTTATTTCTGTGGGCAGAGTTGCCAGCTTGTCCCAGCACCCCACGCATCCTGAGTCACATGAGGGTTGGAGAGATGTAGGTCACTGCTCACAACAGAGGTGGGGACATGACTTAATTGGGTGGCTTCATCAAGAAATCCAAACTTTGGGGCTGGAGCTGGCTGGAGCTCGGTGACAGAGCTTGTGCTTAATATGCCCAAGGTCCTGGGTTCAGTTCCCATCACCAAAAAGAAAAGAGACACAAATTTAACACCCCACTAACAAGAAGTTCTCTGGGCACTATTATCTGGAAAAACAATAAGGATTTTATGCTACATTTCTTCTTTTAGGGAAAGGATTGTCACCTGCATGGAACCATTGTCCTTGATTGATAAAGCTTGTCCGTGACAGGTTGCTCTTTGGAGCATCTTGTCTGATTGACCCACTCTCAGAACCCACGGAGGGTCAAATATGGGTGATCCAGGGCTGGGGCTGTAGCTCAGGGGCAGAGCGCTTGCCTAGCATGCATGAGGCACTGGGTTTGATCCTCAGCACCACATAAAAATAGACAAATAAAATAAAGGCATTCTGTCATCCACAACTACAAAAAAAAATTATTTTTTTAATATGGGTGATCCATACAACAATGGGGACTTATATTGGGTCCCTCAAAGTAGGTTACCCATGATGGGGCAGAATTGGTGAAGGGAGAAGGAAGGAACTGACCTGCGAGACAAGGGTGGCCCTTGTAGGATTTTTTTTTAATATTTATTTATTTACTTTTAGTTGTACACAATGCAATGCATTTATGTTTACGTGGTGCTGAGGATCGAACCCGGGCCACACACGTGCAAGGCGAGCGCTCTGCCGCTGAGCCACAACCCCAGCCCCCCTTGTAGGATTTTGCAAGCATTTTCTGGTGAAGGAGTTTATAATATGTCATCCCAGAATATGCCACTGTGATGCAAGATTGTTTTGAGCCCATGAGGAAAAGCCTAGAAAAAAAGAACGCTCTATGCTCTCTTCCTATTTGCCTGAAAGCAGGACATAGATGTGTAAAGATGCCCCCCACCCCACCAGCCCCACACACACAAAGAAGGACAGAAGCTAATCACAAGAGACAACTGGAGATTGCTGTGGAAGAACTTCTGTGACAAACTGTCCTAACTAGCCTTTTCTATCATTAATTTCCCCATATATACATGCTCTTTACCTTACACAGGGATCACATTCCAATAGTAGACTCTTCATTAATTGAAAATACTATTTGGTGAGAAAAGCATCAGATCCACCTAACCTCCCAAATACCCCAGAATTAACAGTTGGTCCCTTCATAATCGCGTTGCTGACTGTGAGCTGTAGCTCACAGCCACCGCCCAGCACCACAATAGGGCATGTTGTGAGCCTGGGAAAAAGTAAAAATTTAAGATTAGAAGCAAGGTCTCTAGGGCATGTGTATCCATCTCACACCATCATAAAGGTAAAGAATCGTAAATGCAACCATCTTAAGTGGAGGACCATCTATATTTGCCTTTCTACAATTTATTGTCCCGAGGCACTCAAAGTCCCTTTTCTTTGTCTTGTCGCTTCTCCACAGATTTTTTTGTTCTTTGTTAAGATTACAAATGAGCTGAAATTCTTTTTTTTTTTTTTTTTTTTTTTTTTTTTGTGGTACTGGGGATTGAACTCAGGGGCACTTGACCACTGGGCCATATCCCCAGCCCTTTTTTGCATTTTATTTGGAGACAGGGTCTCACTGAGTTGCTAAGTGCCTCACCATTGCTGAGGCTGGCTTTGAATTCGCGATCCTCCTGCCTCAGCCTCCCAAAGTGCTGGGATTACAGGCGTGCGCAACCGCGCCCGGCTGAGCTGAAATTTTAAGCACCCCTCTGAGTCTCTCAGGGCGGAGCACCCCCAGGGTGAGCGCACAGTCCTACACTTTCACATATTGTTCTGGGACTGGCGTCTTCCACCATGGTAACTTCACTGCCAATGAACCTGAGATGGGTAAAGGACGAAAAGATGTCTTCTATTTCTTCACTTGAAATTGATTTATTTAAATTGTGTATAGCCTCCAGTTCCAGTTTGGGCAATTCATACGACTCTAGAAATCTGTCAATGCTTTCAATATTTTCTATTTTATTAGAGTACAAGTTTTCAAAGTAATTTCTAATTATCTCCTGTATATCTGAGGTGTTTGTTGTGATATTTCCTTTTTCATCACGGATGTTAGTAATTTGAGTTTTTTCTCTTCTTCTTTTCGTTAGCATCACTAGGGGTCTGTCAATTTTATTTATTTTTTCAAAGAACCAACTTTTGGTTTTGTCAATTCTTTGAATTGTTTCTTTAGTCTCAAATTCATTAATTTCAGCTCTAATTTTAATTATTTCCTGTCTTCTACTGCTATGAGTGCAGATCTGTTCCTCTTTTTTCTAGTGCTTTTTAGGTGTGATATTAGGTCATTTATTTGTTTTCTTTTTTGTTTGTTTGTTTTTTTTTTTAAGGAAGGAATTCAGTGCAATGAATTTTCCTCTTACTACTGCATTCATAGTGTCCCAGAGATTTCTATACGATGTATCTGTGTTCTCATTTACCTCTAGAAATGTTTTAATCTCCTCCTTGATGTCTTCTTCAACCCCTTGTTCATTCAGTAGCATGTTGTTTAGCTTCCAGCTGTTGGAGTAGTTTTTTTAATTTCGTGTTTTATCATTGATTTCCCATTTCATCCCATTATGGTCTGATATAATGCAAGGTAGTATTTCTATTTTTGTTTTATATTTGCTGAGAGTTGCCTTGTGACATAATATATGGTCAGTTTTGGAGAAGGAGCCATGTGCTGCTGAGAAGAAAGTGTATTCACTTACTGAGGGATGAACTATTCCATATATGTCTGTTAGGTCTAAGTTATTAATTGTTTTAATGAGGCCTAAAGTTTCTTTATTTAGCTTTTGTTTGGATGATCTATCCATTGGTGAGAGAGGTGTGTTGAAGTCCCCTAGAATAACTGTGTTATGGTCTATTTTACTCTTGAACTTGAGAAGGGTTTGTTTGATGAATGTAGGTGCTCCATTATTTGGGGCATATAGATTTATAATTGTTATATCTTGTTGATGAATGGTTCCCTTAAGTAGTAAGAAATATCCATCTTTGTCCCTTTTGATTAGCTTTGGCTTGAAGTCTACCTTATTTGATGTGAGAATGGAAACCCCTGCTTGCTTCCACAGCCCATATGAGTGATAACACTTTTCCCAGCCTTTCACCAAAAAGTCCAGGTCCTGATGGATTTACAGCTGAGTTCTACAAGACCTTCAAAGAAGAACTAATACCAATGATCTTCAAATTATTTCAAGAAATAGAAAAAGAGGGAGCTCTTCCAGACTCTTTCTATGAGGCCAATATCACATTAATTCCAAAGCCAGGCAAAGACACAGCCAAAAAGGAAAACTTCAGGCCAATATCTTTAATAAACATAGATGCAAAAATCCTTAACAAAATTCTGGCAAATCGGATTCAAAAACATATCAAAAAGATTGTGCACCACGATCAAGTGGGGTTTATCCCAGGGATGCAAGGTTGGTTCAACATTTGGAAATCAATAAACATAATACATCACATCAATAGACTTAAAGATAAAAACCATATGATCATCTCAATAGATGCAGAAAAAACATTTGACAAAATACACCACCCCTTTATGTTCAAAGCTCTAGAAAAATTAGGAATAACAGGAACATATCTCAACATTATAAAAGCTATCTATGCAAAACCTCAAGCTAACATTATGTTAAATGGAGAAAAATTGAAAGCATTCCCTCTAAAACCTGGAACAAGACAGGGATGCCCCCTTTCACCACTGCTATTTAACATAGTACTTGAAACTCTGGTCAGAGCAATTAGACAAAAGAAATTAAAGGGATCCAGATAAGAAAAGAAGAGCTCAAATTAGCACTATTTGCTGATGACATGATAATATACCTAGAAGACCCAAAAAACTCTACCAGAAAACTTTTGCAAATAGTAAATGAATTCGGCAAAGTAGCAGGATACAAAATGAATACCCATAAGTCAAAGGCATTTGTGTACATCAGTGACAAAGCCTCTGAAAGGGAAATGATGAAAACTACTCCATTTATAATAACATCAAAAAAAAAAAAAACCTGGGAATCAACGAAAGAGGTGAAGGATCTCTATAATGAAAACTATAGAATGCTAAAGAAAGAAATCATAGAAGACATCAGAAGATGGAAAGACCTACCTTGTTCTTGGATAGGTAGAATTAATATTGTCAAAATGTCCATACTACCAAAAGCATTATACAGATTTAATGCAATTCCAATCAAAATCCCAATGACATTTCTCAAAGAAATAGAAAAAGCAGTCATGAAATTCATCTGGAAGAATAAGAGACCCAGAATAGCTAAAGCAATCCTGAGCAAGAAAAGTGAAGCAGGTGGCATCACCATATAAGACTTTAAATTATACTATAGAGCAATAGTCACAAAAACAGCATGGTATTGGCACCAAAACAGACTAGTAGACCAATGGTACAGAATTGAGGACACAGAGACTAATACATATAATTTCAGCTATCTTATATTAAACAAAGGTGCCAAAAATGTACAGTGGAGAAAGGATAGCCTCTTCAACAAATGGTACTGGGAAAACTGGAAATCCATATGCAACAAAATAAAATTAAACTCGTATCTCTCACCATGCACAAAATTCAATTCAAAGTGGATCAAGGACTTAGGAATTAGACCAGAGACAATACACCTAACAGAAGAAAAAGTAAGCTACAATTTCCAACATGTTGGAATAGGCTCCAAGTTCCTTAATGAGAATCTGGTAGCGCAAGAATTAATACCAAGAATTAATGAATGGGATAGATTTAAGCTAAAAAGCTTCTTCTCAGCAAAAGAAACAATCAGTGAGGTGAATAGAGAGCCAACTAAGTGGGAACAAATATTTAATACATGCACATCAGATAGAGCACTAATTTCTAGAATATATAAAGAACTTGAAAAACTTGACACCAAAAAAACAAATAACCCAATCAATAAATGGGCTAAGGAATTGAAAAGACACCTCTCAGAAGAAGATACACAATTAATCAACAAATACATGAAAAAATGCTCAACATCGCTGGCAAGTAGAGAAATACAAATTAAAACTACTCTAAGATTTCATTTCACTCCAGTCAGAATGGCAGCTATCAAGAACACAAACAACAATAAATGTTGGAGAGGATGTGGGGAAAAAGGCACACTCATACATTGCTGGTGGGACTGCAAAATGGTACAACTGTTATGGAAAGCAGTATGGAGATTTCTTGGGAAAATGGGAATGGAACCACCCTATAACCCAGCCATCCCACTCCTGGGTCTATTCCCAAAGGACTTAAAAACAGCATATTACAGTGACACAGCCACATCAATGTTTATAGCAGCACAATTAACAATAGGTAAGTTGTGGAACCAACATAGATGTCCCTCAGTAGATGAGTGGATAAAGAAAATGTGGTATATATACATAACGGAATTTTACTCAGCAATAAAAGAGAATAAAATAATGGCATTCGCTGGTAAATGGATGAAGTTGGAGAATATAATGCTAAGTGAAATCAGTCAATCTCAAAAATCCAAATACCGAATATTTCCTCTGATATAAGGAGGCTGGTTCACAGTATTGTTGGGTCGGGGTACATAGGAGGATTAGAGGAACACTATAATGGTCAAAGGGAAAGGAGAAGAAGGGAGGGAGCAAGAGGGGAAGGGGTAAAGAAAACGTGGTTGAATAAGATGGATGTCATTATTCTAAATGCATGATTGAAGACTTGAATGCTATGAATATACTTTGTACACAAACTGTTTTGTGTAAAAAGATGCTCTATATGTGCAGTATAAATTGTAATACATACTACTACATAAAAATTTTTTAAAAATTGAATACTAAGCAAAAAAAAAAAAAGGAGGAAAAGATGGGTTCTTTTCTCCCTATGCAGGGAAGACCCAACAAGAGAAGAGCAAGTAGTGTTGCTTACAACTCAGATACTGGCCCCAGCCCAGCCTCTTGGACTCCTTGACCTGAGTGGGGACAAAGGGTGACATCATTTCCTTTCATTTTCTTTTTTTAGTGCATGGTAATTATGTAGAACTGTGGGCTTCATTGAGGCATATTCATAACATATATAACATATCCCATTATTTCCACCCCCCATTACCTCTCCTGGTCCATCTTTCACTCCTATTTCCTCCCTCTTCTCTAACAGTCTCCCTTCTCTTTTTCTGTCATCTTTCCACCCCTAGATTCTACCTATGACAAACAACAACAATTTTTAAAAAAAATGTGATAATTGTCTTTCCAAGCCTGGCTTAATTCCATCCATTTTCCTATAAATGGCATGATTTTGTTCTTCTTTGTGGCTGATTAATACTCCATTGTGTATATATGCCACATTTTCTTTACTCAGTCATCTGCTTAGTTTCATAATTTGGCTATTGTGAATTGTGCAAAGATAAATAAGGGTGTGCAGGTACCTCTCTAGTATGCTGACTATAATTTCCTCAGGTATATACTAAGGAGTGGGATAGCTGAATCATATGGTGTTTCCATTTTTAACCTTTTGATGAACCTCCATACTGATTTCCACAGCAATTGTCCTAATTTACATCCCCACCAATATTGTATAAGGGTTCCTTTTTCAAGGGGGACATTTTAAGCCTTTCAAACCTTCATTAAAGTCACACAGATCAGAAAATAGATTTTTAAGTTGAAAATGTCAGCCAAATAGTACTTGGAAATCACTTGTGTGTGTGTGTGTGTGTGTGTGTGTGTGTGTGCGCGCGCGTGTGTGTGCGTGTGCGTGCCTGTTTTAGTGCTGGGGAGTGAACTCAGGCCCTGCCCAGGCTAAGCATACACTCTACCACTGAGCTACATCCCAGCCCCTGGGAAATTCCTCTTACACATAAGTATTTTAAGATGCTGCTGAATGCTGAATGCACATTGTATTTGACCTGACCAATTTTTAAGGTACATTTTATTTATATATGTTGTGGACTAAATGATGGTCCCGTCCAAAAATATGCCCACATCCCAGCCCCAGGAACCTGTGGATGTGACCTTAGTTGAAGAAAGAGTCTTTGCAGATGTGACTAAGTGAAAGGTCTCGAGGTCATTTCGATGGTCATCTGGGATTATCCAGGTGGGTAATCCATGGAGCGTGTCCTTATTAGTGACAAGAGAGACAGACACAGAAGAGAGCCATGTGGAGACGAGACAAACTCACGAAAAACACCTGGACCTCCCAAAGCTGGATGAGACAAGGACCCTCCCATGGAAACTTCAGAGGGATCACAGCCCTGTGGATGCCTTGATTCTGGACTTTCAGGCTTCAGAACCACGTGAGAATAAATTTCTGTTGTTGTAAGCCACCCGGGTTGCAGCTGTTAGTTATAGCAGCCACAGGAATCTAATCCATTTCTGTTGCTAATAACACAATACCACAGACTGGGTCAGTTATAAAAAAAAGAGGTTTGTTTGGGCTCATGGTTCTGGTCCAAGATCAATGGGCCAGATCTGGCAATGGCCTTCATGCTGGCAGAGTCCTAAGGCAGTGCAGGGTGTCACGGGACGAGAAACAAAACCCCCTAGACACCAAGCCAAACTGGCTCTTATAGCAGAGCAACTCTTGAGCTACCCAGTAACTCACTAATCCATTAATCACATAAGTGGATTAACTCATTCAAGAGGGAAGAGCACTAATCAATTCCTAAAGGCCCAAGCTGGACACAGTGGCACACAACTGTCATCCCAACACTCAGGAGGCTGAAGCAGGAGGATCGCAAGTTTGAGGCCAGCCTTAGCAACTTAGCAAGACCCTGTATCAAAATTTAAATTATTTTATCAAGGAGGGGGCAGGGGCTCTGGATGTGGCTCAGTGGTAGAGCATTTGCCTAGCACCATAATATGTCATAGACAGGATTAAATTTCAACATGAGTTTTGGAGGGGACAAACCCTATTCAAACCATAGTACAACCTATAATTAATGTTTAGTACAACCTATGATTAATGTTCAATTTTTAGAAGGAATGGGAAGGCTGAGTAACAAATTTTATAGCTTTGGGAGTTAGTTTATGTTTTGAAGTTAGTTTTTTAGAAAACCCCACGGACATATGAAGATAAGCTAACGTCCTTTTTCTCAGGCCGGCCACTGGGACTGTGCCCATCAGATCAGGTTCCTCCTCTTGTCCTTCAGAGCCTGGGTCTGGCTGGTTTACCCTTGGCAAGCAGCAACGAGGTCCAGTGTGCAGGATGGTCCTGGGGAACTTCTCCTTAGACTTCCTGCAAGGTTGGTTTTGATGTATTTCAATATTCTCAGTAAGGACTGTATTTTTCACCTCATGAAGAGATCGTCTTTGCTTCTTCCTCACTTTTTTCCTGCTTTCTCCTCCCTCTACCCCTCTTGTGGTGACTTTTTGTTTTATTATTGAAGACAGTTAACTCTTGAGTCACCATTCTATGCCCAGCCAGGGAAAACCCATCCCTATGAGTGCAGTGGGCTTCCTCTTTGAGGGGAGAAGGGATTTCTACTCCAGAAGGACCTTACCTGGCATTGGGAGCAGGGATAACGGAGGGTATTAGTCAGGGTCTTCAGAGTTTTATCTAAGATTTTTCTGTAAAACCAAAGTGCTAGAGAATGAAGATTCTCTGAAATTAAAAAACAAAACAACAGCAAGAAAAAAAAATTTATTGAGCCATTACAGATGGTAGCCAGAAAAAGGACCAGGTTCTGGGAAAAGTTTCTGCAAACTACCAGCAGCAGGGCTAGACAGCAGTTGGAAAGACATCTGGTATACCTAGAGGTAAGAATATTTCTATAGGCCGGGCGTGGTGACGCATGCCTGTAATCCCAGCACTTGGGAGGCTGAGGCAGGAGGATCACAAGTTCAAAGCCAGATCAGCAATGGCGAGGCACTTAGCAACTCAGTGAGACCCTTTCTCTAATAAAAAATACAAAAAGGGCTGGGGATGTGGCCCAGTGGTCGAGTGCCCCTGAGTTCAATCCCCGGTACAAAAAAAAAAAAAATTCTATAGCAAAAATTGGGGGAAGGAAAATGTAAGGTGTTTCCATTAAACCTACACTGGCTCTAGATAAGCAGGGCTGGTAACATGAACGGGGAGGTGGGGGGAAGCTTTGGGATAGGGGAACAGTCCTTAAAGAGAAGTGCTTCTTGCTAGTTTAGTCAGGGTTAAGAGTCCAGAAAGTTCATACATCAGTAGGGTGAGGTAGCCCTGGGGGTCAGCCATGCTGCAATTTAAGTCAAGGATTCAACATACCTTTAGGGATGTGAAAGTCTTTGCTGGTTCTACCCATGCCTTGAACTGATTAACTTCCCTTATGTCTCCCATGCCCCTCTTCTGGCCCTTGTCATTAAATTTAAGACATCTCAGAATTTGTCTTTTATTGCTCCTTTTCTCCAAGGGCATGCAGTTATAGAAGGATAGGACCACCCTCTCTCTTTCTCTCTGTGTATGTATGTATGTGTGTGCGCATGTGCGCGTGGGTTTGGAATTTTTCTAACCCATGTCACTAAGAGATGAATGAGTGATATGCTCTAGGATTTGCAGGAGGAAGTGATGACTGATAGAAGGGGAGACCCGGTCCCTGAACTCAAAACACAGCCCCATCTTTCACTGCACAGTGTTGGACAAGGTTGGTTAACAAGACTGAGCCTCCTTCACCATCTGTAAAATGGGCCATAGTGCCTCCTGCAATGGCTGTTCATGTGTCTGTCCCCCCACCCCAGGAACCTGTGTGCCCTTGAAGGGGACCATGACTGGGCCGGGCCCCTGGGAGGGGACCAATGGGAGCCTGAACAATATCTGTGTGTGTGTTGTTGTTGTTGTCGAGGACATATGAGGCAGGGCACCAAAGATAGCAGGAAACAGTTTTATTTGACTGCAGCTGGGTTCAGAGGGTACAGCTTTCACTGTAATCAATTCCCCTGGACCCCAAGTCCAGGTAATTTCAGAACTTTATACCCAGCATGTAAGAGGAAGGGCTCAGAAGTTCACAGTCTGCAGAAGTTCACATAAAAGCAGCTTTTTCTCTCACTGTTCTGGGCAAGTTAACCCTTCAAGAACAGCACCTGGGAAGGGGAGAGCTTATTCTCCCCTTTCTTTCCTCCCCCTGCCAGCTGTTACCATAGAGCCCAGTTGGTAACTTCTCTTATGTTAGAAATGTAGACATCTCTGTGAAGCTCCAGCTCAAGGCCAGAGGGCTTATTAAAGGATCTGTATTTTTTTTTAAATCATGTTTTGCATTTGCAAACACACTTCTACAAACTACTACACTAGATAAATGTTTGTGAAAAATGAGTAAAGGGGTGTTCAGCACCTGGAGTGCTGATTTCTTCCAGGCCAGTGGCCAAGTAAAATAGAGCAACAGGAAAATAAGATGTTAACCTACATTGAACTCTTTTGTAGAAACTCTTTTGCTGATTGTCCTAAAATCAATTATGGTAAAGATTTCTGGAGAAGCTCAGTTAAGATTTTCTGTGGAGGAGGAGGAGCCATTACATTGTGACAAACCTCTCAGCCTCACCTCAAATTTGATTCCCTCAGGATGATTTATCCTATGTTTCTGCTAATGCTATTCTCTCTTCCTCTCAACATGCCACTGTTGTACATTTTTACAGAAACACAGATAATAGGGAGAAGGATAGATCCCAAGATGGAGGCAACGTTGTAATTGCAAAAAGAAAAAAAAAAAAGAAAGAAAATGTTTGTGTGTGTGTGTGTGTGTGTGTGTGTGTGTGTGTGTGTTGCTGGGGATTGAACCCAGGGTCTCATGCAATCTAGGCAAGCATCCTACCACTGAGCTACATCCCCATGCACACCCACCCCACTATGTTTTTGTACTGGGAATTAACCAGGGGCACTTTACCATTGAGCTACATCCCCAGCCTTTCTTATTTTTTAAGACAGGGTCTTACTAAGTTGCTGAGGCTGGCCTTGAACTTGTGATCCTCTTGCCTCAGGCTTTAGAATCACTGGGATTACAGGTATGTGCCCACCTAGCCTGAATACAGTGACAAATTTTTATGCAGAAGGTAGTTTTTTTTTAATTTTTATTTTTTTAATTTTAAGGTATAACCTCTACAGACATGGAAATTCTAATTTTTTCTACTTTGGTTCAAATTCTATTTAAGGTGTGTGTGTGTGTGTGTGTGTGTGTGTGTGTGTGTGTGTGTTTTACCATAGGGCTGTTTTACCATAGGGCTGTTTGATGAGACCTAGATGAATTATGCAGTGTCAGACACGTTTGGTAATTACTGGATTAGCTGGTAATTGCTAGAGTAGAGGCCACTGAATTCCAGAAACCCCGTGTAAACACGTCTCACAATGTAATCAATACCTTCACCTAGTAGGAAAAAAAGCAAACATGCCTTAGTTTATGTCTAAATAATCTAAGGGACTTTACTTGTGACTAGCACCCGACTCATTTTGAATTGCCTTGGGTTTGAGTTTGGACCCAGGTTTCCAGAAAATCTGTAAAAATCTATGGCTTTTACAAAAACCCTTGTATAGACCTACGGCTATAAAACTCTGTGGTCCCAGGTCTTGCCAAGAAGAATGTCTACAGCATTTCAAATTTGTTATTATTTAATCTTAATTTGTACAAGAAGAAATATACCAGGCCATAAGTCATTTGTAGAACTTATGACATTTCTGTAAGGTAAAACGTTCCCAGATGCTAGGGCTGGGGGATTTGCTCAGGGGCAGAGCCTTTGCTTAGTATGCATGCAGCCCTGGGAGCATCCCACACCCCTACAAAAAAAAAGAAAATATTCCCAGATGCTAATAGTTTTCTGGCTTGATACAGCAAAAGGATGATCTTTCTGTATAGATAGAACAACCATCTAAATCATTTATTGAAGGCTTTGCTATATGACACTTTTTTGATGAAGAAAACTGACTATTCTTTCTGTAACTAAGGTATGAGAGTAGAAATGGGGGGTTGTTATTCTGCCTAGAATTTCACCCAAAGAGACAGGTGCTTTCCCTGAGCCTCCCCTCCTCACCCGTGGAGAGCCATCCCACAGCCCTGCTGGCTCACTGAGCTACTGTGCTTGTCTCTTGTCATTTTATATTGAAAATCAACAAATTTATTTCTGTGTGTTTCTCTGAGCTTTTGGAGGGGAGAGAGAAGGGGGAGGGGATGAACTGTTCTGGCTGTAACAAGCAACACTGCTTCCTGGGTGCTCGTCTATTTCCTGAAGTCCTTGACACCCACAGTCTGGGAGAATAGATGCCCAATTGCATACTGTTTATTTCAAATAACCTTTGCACATGTTCCATAGGAGTTTTGCCCTCTTATTAAGGAGAGCAAAATTGACATTAGCTTTTGGTTTTGATTTGAAAGGTGTTTGTACCATCTTAGCACTGGGTGAGATATAGCCCCTTTCCTTATCTTGGACCAAATCTCCTTGGAAAATAAATAAAATAGCCAACATGCAGGCCCACCCACTGGTCACTGAGCACACCAGGACAGCATTGGGGTCAAAGCATCAGCATTGGAGTCAAAGGGTCAAAGGCAGTAGATGGTGTTTCCGAGGAAGGCTGTAGCAGCTTCTGCCACCCAGCTGTCCTACAGTGTGACCTCACCACTCCTCCATTGTGAGGTGGAGTGGATTTCTCTCCCTTTGCCTCTGAGATGGTCCTGAGACAGGCTTTGACCAAGAGCATGCAGAAGGGACTCTGTGTCATGCCCAGCCTGGCCACAGGAGACCTGCTCTGCCTGCCCCATCCCTCTGCATTCTTTTTTTTTTTTTTTTTTTTTTTTTTTTTCATGTGACACCTCCAGGATTTCCTAGCTAGGCTGTGTAGTGTCAAGGACCATGAAAAGTTTGAGGGTTTTTTAAATATTTAGTTTTTAGTTATAGGTGGACACAATATCTTTATTCTATTTTTTTCTTTTTCTTTTTCTTTTTCTTTTTTTTTTTTTTTTTTTTTTTTTTTTTTTTTTTTTTTTGGTACCAGGGCACTCGACCACTGGGCCACATCCCCAGCCCTTTTTTGTATTTTATTAGAGACAGGGTCTCACTGAGTTACTAAGTGCCTCGCCATTGCTGAGGCTGGCTTTGAACTCGCGATCCTCCTGTCTCAGCCTCCCAAAGTGCTGGGATTACAGGTGTGTGCCACCGTGCCCGGCCCTCATCTCCTTTTATTTCCCAGTTTTGGAGCTCTTTCCACGGGCTCTGCTAGTGGGTGTAGCCTGAACCCACACAGATCATATATAGGCCCAGTGACCTTGGATCCTGGTTTGCCTGGGAACATATTCAGGTTTGCAGAACTTTCTTTGCTAAAACTGGGAATGTCCTGGGCAAACAGGGACTGTTTAAGGGACTGATGGTGACCTCGCCCTTCGAAGGGAGAAGTGGCCAGGTCGTGCTGTGGGAGAGCACACGGGAGGGACATGTTTCTGCAGGACCTTGGGAAGCACAGCCTGGGCCACACACCTCACCACGGGAAAGAGGCCTCAGAGGAAGGAGCCAGGTCGGGGATTCCTGCCCAGGTCCCAACAGGTGCTGATTACTGAAAGAGAGATAGGATGCACACAGAAGTAGATGTTTGCCACAGATGAGGTCAGACAGTCATTTAAAAAAGCATTTTAATTATATTCAAGGTATGATACACTGATGAATTTACAAGTTCAATGTTTATAGTGTATACATGTAGAATCAAAAAGCTTATGATAATAATGCAGACGCAGGGAAGTTTCAAGAATTTCACAAAACCAAGTTTACAGTTGACTTCAGTGGCACACATCTGAATGTTGGCAAGAATTAGTGGAGTCATATGTGGAAAAACTGCTCAAGAAAGAAGGAAGGAAGGATCATTTAAAATACTCCTTTAATGATCTGAATAGGCATTTCTCAAAAGAAGAAATACAGCCGGGCGCGGTGGCGCACGCCTGTAATCCCAGCACTTTGGGAGGCTGAGGCAGGAGGATCGCGAGTTCAAAGCCAGCCTCAGCAATGGCGAGGCACTTAGTAACTCAGTGAGACCCTGCTTCTAATAAAAATACAAAAAAGGGCTGGGGATGTGGCCCAGTGGTCAAGTGCCCCTGAGTTCAATCCCCGGTACCAAAAAAAAAAAAAAAAAAGAAGAAATACAAATGACCAATAAATATATGAGAAAATTGTCAATGTCCTTAGCCATCAAGGAAATACAAATCAAACCACATTGAGATACCATCTCACCCCAGTTAGAATGGTTATTATTTAAAAAATAATACTGGCAAGGATATAAAGGAAAAGGAACTCTGACACACTCTTGGTGGGAATATAAATTAGTGAAGCCTTTGTGGGAGATAGCATGGAGGCTCTCCAACAAACTAAAACTAGATCTATAGTATGAACTATCTACCCCACTTTTAGGTACATATTCAAAGGAAATGAAATCAGGAAATCTGAGAAATAGCTGCATGCCCATGTTTACTGCAGCACTTTTCACAACGGCCTTGATATGGAATCAGCCTAGGTGTCCATCAACAGATGGGTGGATAAAGAAAATGTGGTATATAGCTGGGTGCGGTGGTGCACGTCTGTAATCCCAGTGGCTGGGGAGGCTGAGGCAGGAGGATCACTGGTTCAAAGCCAGCTTCAGCAATGGCAAGGCACTTAGCAACTCAGTGAGATCCTGTCTCTAAAGAAAAATACAAAATAGGTCTGGGGATGTGGCTCAGTGGTTGAGTGCCCCTGAGTTCAGTCCTCAGTAACCCCCTCCATAAAAAAAGGAGGCTAGATTTGATCAATGCATGATGTACACTTGTGTCAAAATATCATACTGAACTCAGGAGGCTGCGACAAGAAGATCACAAGTTCAAAGCCAGCCTCAGCAACTTACCGAGGCCCTAAGTAACTTTGTGGAACCTTGTATCAAAAAATAAAAAGGGCTGTGGATGTGGCTGAGTATCTAAGCGCCCCTGGGTTCAATTCCTGGTACAAAAAAAAAAGTCCAAGAAAGGGTACATCGGAGCCAAGACTTGTGGCAGTGGCAGCGGCCCTAGCTCACCAGAGAAGAGAGGGAAAACACAAACAGAGAAGCCCGGCAAATGTGCATGAAAAACCCTGCAGAACAGAAAATCACCTGAACTTAGTGGATCCAGAGCTTGCACGGTGAACTGGGGTTTGAAAGGTGTTCCACGGCAGGTGAAGACTGAGGTGGAGCCATCTTGAGGAGGCCCCGCTGCAGCTTGCGACCGCAGGAGGCTGGAGGTGAGAGCACACGTTTCCATACTGTCCCAGCAAGCGCCTACCACGTGGGCTAGGGTGTCCCAGCAGAAGGGGAAACAGGCACAGAGAAGACTGTGCCCAGGGGGATTTGAGTCAGAAACAAGGATGGCACTGCACCTCGTTTCCCTTTGAGTCTGGCAGCTCATGTGGCCCGCTGAAGAGGCTTGGGAAACTGAAGAGGCAGGTGTGACACACTCAGGGACTACGCCTGTGAAGGCGCTCTCCTGGGCCGCAGAGTGTGTGAGAACTGGGAGGCTGACGCCCCCGCCCTCCGAGTGCAACGCTTGGGAAGCTCCTGAAATCCAGACTCTCAGCAGAGATCTGCATCTGCTTGGCCACAGTGCTGTGTTGATCTAATCTCTCCAGAGCAGATGCCACCCAATAAAGTCCCTAAGGCCTGGTCAGAGCTAAGGCCCCCGACTCTGGAACTCCCCCCTCTTAGAATTCTGTAGCAGCCCCACCCTGGGAATGCATCAATTTGGTCCGTCAGACTGTACTTCCCATTCTGTCTTACCTTACACTGGTAAGAAAGGAAGTCCAAAGCTGTTTCAACCAGTTTCAGTTCTAGGCCACTCTCCCAGGCAGCTCAGTGAGCAACACAAAAGAGGAAGGAGCTAGCAACCCCCAGATATCCCACTTCCCACTCCATACTTAGCTCAAAAAGAAATTAAAAGTCAGGCGCGGTGGCACACGCCTGTAATCCCAGCACTTGGGAGGCTGAAACAGGAAGATCATGAGTTCAAAGCCAGCCTCAGCAATGGTGAGGCACTTAGCAACTCAGTAAGAGCCTGTCTCTAATAAAATACAAAAAAGGGCTGGGGATATGGCCCAGTGGTCAAGTCCCCCTGAGTTCAATCCCTGGTACCAAAAAAAATAAGAAATTAAAAAAGATAGTAAGGCACAAGAAGTGACCATCCATCCTCAATGACAGTTATGACAACCTCAGTGGAGAAAATTCCTTGATTTTTTTTTTTTTTTTTTTTGGTGGTGCTGGGGATTGAACCTAGGGCCTTGTGCATGCGAGGCAAGAACTCTACCATCTGAGCTATATCCCCAGCCCAAATTCCTTGATTTTTCATTAAGAATCTTTTTTATTCCTGTGTGTGTGTGTGTGTGTGTGTGTGTGTGTACTTGCTGTGTTGATTGGTTCAATGCATATACATACACTTTTTAAAATCATTTTTAACATTTTTACAATTGTTTTTCCTTGTCTTTTGAGGGTTAGTTTTTTAAAAATTTATTTTGATTTTGCTTCACTTGTTTTTCTTTTTCTCTTTTCTCTCCCCGCTAATAGCTAAATTCTTTATTTTTCTCTCCCTTTTTTATTAATTTATTTTCTCCTTTTTTATAAACATACTTGTTACCTCTCTTCTACTTTATTTGTGTTCCCATTTTGAATGCTCTAAACTTTCTTTTACCTTTGTACCACCTTTTCTTTTTCTCTTAATGAACTGTATTTTTACCACCTTTTAGAACTCTTTGGTTTATACAACTACTGCTCCTCCATTCCTGTTGTTGTGGTTTTTAGTGCTGTGGATGACATAGTTCACATTTCCTGTTTACTTTAATGCCAGTTCTAGTTCATGGCTATTTATTATTTTATGCCATTGGTAATTGTTGATCCCACCATTTCTGCTTTTGTGGTAATTAGCATCATAGATATCATAGACTGCTGGGACCAGGTATTTATTTTAATGCTTATATGTTGTTTGCTTCAGTTGTTGTTATTGTTTGGTTCCATCTTTTCTGTGAAGTGCTGGGAATCTATAGGGACACTACATGTTCTCAGGATAGAGACTCCACTGTTAAGCTAAACCCAAGCAAGAAACAGCACACCTTGTTCCATACAGAAATTAACCAACTCAAATTCCAGTGATACTTTAATACAGAGAATACAAGAAACAAAACTCCCAAACCAACAACCAGGATCCAAGTAAGAATGGCTAGGTGGGGTCCCTCGGCTCATACTCATGGACATCCATTGCTACAACAAAAACAGAGAACTAACACAGAGGCTGTGAATACCGCATCTTTGATGGGTCTCAATCTAGATCACTCTAGGACACTTCAGCAAGAGAAGGCTCTGCCCTTAAGAGGCCCCATAAATAAGAGTGGAAGAGAAAGCCATCCCAACAGATGCATAAAATCCAACACAGGAATAAAGGAAAAACGAAAAAAAAGCAAGGTAACATGATGCCTCCTAAAATTCATGATTTGCCAGCAACCAACTCCAAAGATATTGAAGTGAACAAAATGCCAGACAACGAATTCAAAGGAATAATGATAAAAATGACCAATAAATTCCAAGAGAACACAGAGAAACAACTGAATGCATTAAGGAAGTCAGTACAGGATAAGAATAATAAATTCGGGCTGGGGTTGTGGCTCAGCGGTGGAGCGCTCGCCTAGCACGCGCGCAGCCTGGGTTCGATCCTCAGCACCACGTAAACATAAATGCATTATTGCATTGTGTACAACTAAAGCAAATAAATAAATATTAAAAAAGAATAATAAATTCAAGAAGGAGACAGAGGTATTAAAAAAGGAAGAAACAAAAATCTTGGAAATTAAAGACACAATAAATCAGATCAAATGTTCAGTTGAAAGTCTCTCTGATACAGTAGATCATGCTGAAAATGGAGTCTCAGAGCTGGAAGACAGAGTGATTGGCCTTGAACATTCAGACAGTATTAAAGAAAATAATTAACCATGACCAGAATATGAAAAAGTCGGGAACAAC
This sequence comes from Tamias sibiricus, assembly GCA_025594165.1. Classification (NCBI taxonomy): domain Eukaryota; kingdom Metazoa; phylum Chordata; class Mammalia; order Rodentia; family Sciuridae; genus Tamias; species Tamias sibiricus. Next base: position 73,914,800 of record CM046671.1, read on the forward strand.
ATTAAGAGATCACTTGTTGGAATTAAAGAGGGTTGTGAGATGCAGGCTAATGGCATGGATGAGCTCTTCTGGAAAATAATAACAGAAAATTTTCCAAACTTTTAGAATGAGATGGACATCCAGATGTGGGATGCACTGAGAACACCGAATAGACAAGATCAAAAAAGAACTTCTCCATGACACATTGTAATTAAAATGACTAACATCTAGAACAGTGATATAATTCTAAAAGCCTCAAGAGAAAAAGCATCAGGGCGTGTTTAGAGGTAAGCCAACAAGAAGTATTTCTGGAGGTAAGCCAATCAGAATCATTTGTGATTTCTTAGCACAAACTTCAAAATCCAGAAGGGCCTGGAACTATGTGTTCCAAGCCCTGAAGGATAATATCTGTCAACCAACATTGCTCTATCCAGCAGAACTTTCCTTAATAATCTGAGAAGAAATAAAAAATAAGCAGAAATTAAAAGAATTCATGACTATAGTATCTGATGCTATGAAAAATATTTAAAGAGACACTACACACAAAAGAAATAAAAAAACAAACCCAACAGCTCACAAAATCACACCTGAACAAAAGCTAAACAATTGAGAAACAGGACCAAATTAAACATTAGAAGTAAGTCAAAATGGCAGAAATAAAGAAACATCTCTCTATAATAATATTGAATGTAAATGGTCTCAACTCTCCAATCAGAAGACATAGGCTGGCAGAATGAATTTACAAACAAAACCCAATTATATATTGTTTGCAAGAGACTCACCTTACAGGCAAAGACAGGCACAGGTTGAAAGTGAAAGCATAGAAATTTATATACCATGAAAACGAAGCCTGAAACCAAGCAGGAGTAGTTACTCCTGTATCTGACAAAGCACACTTCAAACCACAATTAATCAAATGAGGCAATATGGTCACTTCATGCTGGTCACAGGGACAATTCAACAAGATGACATAATGATAGTAAATATTTATGCCCCAAACATGGGTGCAACTAATAACATAAAAGAGATAGTACTTAATATTAACACCTCAGATTGACCCCAGTATAATAATACTGGGTGATTTCAACACACCTCTCTCATCAGTAGATAGATCATTAAGACATAAACTCAGTAAAGACTTTTTGAACCTAAAAGAAAAAATTATAAATCAAATGGACTTAATAAACGTCTATAGAATATTTTATCCAAAACAGCTGAACATACTTTCCTCTTAGCTGCCTGTGAAACCTTCTCCAAAATAGATCATATTTTAGACCACTAAACAACTCTAAGCAAATACAAAAAAATTAATATAATTCCTTGCATCTTATCTGATCATAATGGAATAAAATTCAAAATCAATACCACAAAACCTACAGAAAATGTATAAACACATGGGGATTAAACAGTATACTTTTATAGTTGTAGATGGGCAGAATGCCTTTATTTGTTTTTTTTTTTTTTTTTGGTACCGGGGATTGAACTCAGCGGCACTCGACCACTGGGCCACATCCCCAGCCCTTTTTTTTGTATTTTATTAGAGACAGGGTCTCACTGAGTTGCTAAGTGCCTCGCCATTACTGAGGCTGGCTTTGAACTCGCGATCCTCCTGCCTCAGCCTCCCAAAGTGCTGGGATTACAGGCGTGCGCCACCGCGCCCGGCTTATTTGTTTATTTTTTTATGTGGTCCTAATGATCCCAGGGCTTCACACATGCTAGGCAAGCACTCTGCTGCTGAGCTACAACCCCAGCCCCTTAAACAGTACACTTTTGTAATGATAAATGGGTGACAAAAGAAATCAGGGGAGAAACTTTAGAAGTCTTAAAATCATATGAGAATACTGATTCAACACACCAGAACCTAAGAGATACCATGATAACAGTTTTAAGCTATGCATGTCAACATAAGAAAATCAGAAGAATCCCAAATAAACAACCTAAAGGCACATCTCAAGACCTTTTAAAAAAAGAACACACCAATTCCAAAACCTTTAGAAAGAAGGAAATAATTAAGATCACCGCCAAAATCAATGAAATAGAGAGTAAAAAAAAATCAATGAAATTAAGAGTTGGTTCTTTGAAAAGATAAACAGGATTGGTAGAATGGATAAATTTGTAGACTCATATGATCTTCCAAAATTGAATCAAGAAGACATAAACACACCAATAAGTAGCAATAAGATAAAAGCAGCAATAAAAAGACTTCCAACAAAGAAAAGCACATGACCAGACTGATTCCCAGCTGAATTATACCAGACCTTTAAAAAAGAAATAATGCCAGTGGTCCTCAAACTATTCCATGAAATAGAATGTGATGAAACACTTTCAAATTCATTCTATGAAATTAGTGTCACCCTCATACCAAAACCAGATAAGCACACATCAAGAAAAAAAAATTACAGACTGCAGGAGCCCTATTTGGGGAGATGGCTAAGATTGCGGTTGACTTCGGGCCATGGAGATGTTTGGGCATTGCCGCCTTCCGTAGTCTCACGAGACTTGGCCCAGGATCTCGAGAGACTTGGGCTGAGCGCGGAGCGGGTTGGGGCCATTTTGGTTGTTGGTTGTTCGGTGGTGTGTGGTACGTGTTAGAGTTGTTAGAGCCAGAGAGAAAAGCTGACAGAATAAAGATCCTGTTTGTTTCCAGTCTGCCTCTGAACTTATTCCTGCGGCTTTGCTGCTCCAAGCGGCCATCACTTCAGGCAGCAACAGGTGGCGGCCCGTACGGGGACTTCAGAGCAGACAGGTAAGAACTGAAAGGTATCTAAAGATGGGTTCGAATATAACTGAATCCCAAGTGATAGAGGCCATGAAAAGACTCCTTAATATATCCGACTCCGTTCTCAATGAGGAGGATTTAGAAAAAAGTGAAAGTGATCAAAAAAGTGTAGCTTCCACTGGGTCAACTAAGACCAGTAAAGAGAGTATTAGAAGAGTCCCCAAAATGACAAAAATCCAAGCTATTAGAGCAATTCGGGAGTTATTGGTGATAGCTGAAGGATACTTGCTCTTAATAGAACCTGGGCCTCAGGATATTGCTGTCAGTGAAATTAGCAGTAGTGAGGAATATAGTAAAAGTGATCCTGAGAAAATAAGGAAAAAGAAACTAAAAAAAGGCCAAGAAAAAGGACCATCAAGTAGAGGAACCACTTGTGTCCTCTACTCCCCCATGGGTGGAATCCATTACAGAAAGTATGAAGGGTATTACTAGGCGTTTGCATACCCTAGAAACAGAAATAAAAAGTCTTTCTGAGCACTTATGCGCTCTCAAGGGTAACTCACAGAAACATTGGGAACTGCCAGCATTTGAAAAGAAAAATGGACAGAGGGTCCATCAGTGAGTAGATTTCAAAACAATAAAAAAATCTCAAAGAGGCAGTAATGACTTATGGGCCCCAAACTCCTTTCACGTTGAGTATGCTGGAGTCCCTTAACACCTTTAGCTTAACCCCCTCAGACTGGAAAAGTCTATGTAAAGCAGCATTAAGCGGGGGACAATACTTGGTTTGGCGATCGCAATTCCAAGAACTTTGTATAGAAACGGATAAAAGAAACGCGGCTGCAGGGTTTGGAGACTATAATATAGAAATGCTCACAGGAGAAGGGCCATTCGCAGACTACTGGCCAATGGCCGAAGGTGAGTATTCTCCAGCTCCAATGGATTGGGGCCTGGGAAAGAAAAAAGTCAAGAGACAAGATGAGGCCAACATGACTGAGACTACAATAATTTAGCAAACTGTCCGTTTTCTAAAGAGGAGTGCAAAGGAAAGACTGGTCTTCTCTTGCAGATCTCAAAACCATGGCTCAGGAATCAGTGTCATTCAAAGATGTGACTGTGGACTTCAGTCAGGAGGAGTGGCAGCACCTTGATTCTGCTCAGAAGACTCTATACATGGATGTGATGTTGGAAAACTATTGCCATCTCGTCTCTGTGGGATGTGATATGACCAAACCTGATGTGATCCTCAAATTAGAACGAGGAGAAGAGCCCTGGATGTCATTTGCAGGTCGTGCCTGCTTAGAAGAAAACTGGAAAGCTGAAGACTTTTTAATGAAATTCAAGGAACACCAAGATAAGTATTCTAGATCAGTTGTGTGCATTAACCACAAAAGACTTATCAAGGAGAATAGTATATATGAAAAGACATTTAATCTAGTCAAAAAACCTGTTGATTCAAAAAATCTACCTCCTGAATATGCTAGTCATGGGAAGATTTTGGAAAATGTTTCAGGATTAATCATCAGTAATCTAAGTCCTGCAAGAAAGAGACTTAATGAGTACAATGGATATGGAAAATCACTACTTAATAATAAGCAAGAAACAGCTTCTCCTGAAGTAAAATCCCATAATCAAAGTAACAGGACCTTCTGTCATAATGATGTGCTTATGCAATATCAGAAGATGGTAACTCCAGCACAGTCATTTGGATATAATGAGTGTGAGAAATCATTCCTTAAAAAGGGAGGCTTAATCACACATAATAGAGTGTACAGAGGGGAAACCCTACCTGTATATAATAAAAAGAGAAGAACAGCCAATATTGAAAAAAAAACATACATGCACTGAATGTGGGAAATCCTTCTGCAGGAAGTCAGTATTGATTCTGCATCAGGGAATTCACACAGAGGAAAAACCGCAATCTTAGCCATCTCCCCAAACAGGGCTCCTGCAACAGACCAATATCCCTGATGAACTTAGATGCAAAATAATCAACAACATATTAAGAAGATTTCCAGGGGCTGGGGTTGTAGCTCAGTGGTAGAGCCCTTGCCTGGCACGTGTGAAGCAGTGGGTTCAATCCTCAGCACCACATAAAAATAAATAAAATAAAGGTATTGTGTCCACCTACAACTAAAAAATTTTTTTGAAAAAAAATATTGCCAATTATGATCAAGTTGGTTCTATCCCAGGTTTGCAAGAATGGTTTAACATACTCAAATAAATAAATGTTTTTGTTTGTTTGTTTGTTTTTTGGTACCAGGGATTGAACTCAGGGGTACTCGACCACTAGGCCACATCCCCAGCCCTTTTTTGTATTTTATTAGAGACAGGGTCTCACTGAGTTGCTAAGTGCCTCACCATTGCTGAGGCTGGCTTTGAACTTGCAATCCTCCTGCCTCAGCTTCCCAAGTGCTGGGATTACAGGCATGTGCCACCGCACCCGGCTCAAATAAATAAATGTAAGTCACCGCATAAATAGAATTATGGACAAAAATTACATAGTTATTTCAATCAATGCAAAGGAATCTTTCAACAAAATTCAGCACCCACATATCAGAGAGAACATTTGACCTTTGATTTTTGGGGGGACTGGCTTATTTAACTTAGCACAATATTCTCCAGTTCTATCCATTTACTGGCAAATGCCATAATTTCATTCTTTAGAGCTGAGGGAAAGTATAGAAGTTCATTGGATTAGACAAATGGGAATGAAGGGAAGTGGGGGTGACGGGAATGGGAAAAACAGTACAATGAATCAGACATAACTTTCCTATGCTCATATATGAATACACGACAGGTGTAACTCCATATCATGTACAACCCAAGAATGGGGTCAAAATTGTAAGGTATTACACCTCATGTACACATAATATGTCAAAATACACCCCACTGTCATGTGTATCTAAATACAAACAAACAAATTCAGCACCCATTTATGTTTAAAGCACTGAGGAAACTAGGGATAGAATGAGCTTACCTCAGCATCATAAATAGTATATATTACAAACCCAAGCCAACATCATAGTAAATGGAGAGAAACTGAAGGTATTTGAAAGCGAGATAAGGGTGTACACTTTTACCATTCCTATTCAATGTAATACTAGAAATTCTAGCCAAAGGAATTAAGCATGAGAAAAAAATAAGAAGGATATAAATAGGAAAGGAAGAAGTAAATTTATCACTGCTTGCAGATGATGTGATACTTAGAAGATTCAAAAAGCTCCACCAGGGCTGGGGTTGTGGCTCAGCGGTAGAGCGCCCGCCTAGCACGTGCGCAGCCCAGGTTCAATCCCCAGCACCATGTAAACATAAATGCATTGCATTGTGTACAACTAAAGCAAATAAATAAATAAATATTAAAAAAAAAAGTTCCACCAGAAGATGGCTAGAGCTAGTAAACAAAATCAATACCTTTCCTATACACCAATAATGAATCTGCTGAGAAAGATATCAGGAAGATAATTCCATTCACAGTAGCTTAAAAAAATAAAAACCTGTAAATAAATCTAACCATAGACCTCTACAATGAAAATTAGAGAACTTTGAAGAAAGAAATTGAAGAATATACAAGACAGAAAGACAGAATTAATGGATAGGCAGAATTTATTGTTAAAATGGCCCTACTACCAAAACCTATATGCAGATTCAATGCAATCCCCATTAAAATACCAATGTCATTCTTCACAAGACTAGATAAAACAATTCTAAAATTCATTTGAAAAAATAAAAGACCCAGAAGAGCCAAAGTAATTTTAAGCCAAAGAAAAGCAATGCTGGAGGCATCACAATACCTGACTTCAACTTATACTATGGAGTTATGGTATAACAAAAAGTGCATGGCACTGGTATTAAAACAGACACATTGGTGAATGGTTCAGAAAAGAAGACACAGACACAAACCCACACAGACACAATCATTGTCAGGATATTATAAGGGTTTGAGGTCTTTAGCCCTCCGTACCCGGGATGGACCTCTTTTGTCCAGCAAAAGAGGCCAGAGGGGCCTACCTCAATGATGAGACTAGATTGGGAAAGTAAAGGCCACTGATATTCCCTCCCCCGCCTTCAGAAGACATAGGAACATACCAGGGAGCCCGGTCACTGGTCAGTGCTGGAATTCGTTTATTAAAGGGGGTGGGCAACGCTTTATAGTGGACATCAGCCAATCAGTAAACAGTAGGGCAGTTTCGTTTCTCACGATGCGTCACAGCCATGCCCCCTGCTTAGCCTAGGTCGGTAACAGGGCGTAGCAAGCAGCCAGAAAGCCAGAGCTTTCCATCCTCTCCACCGAGAGTATTCAGAAGGCCCAACAAATCATCATATCTTTGCCAGAATTGCCAAAAACGTACATTAGGGAATAGACAGTCTTCTTAACAAGTTGTGCTGGGAAAACTGGTTATCCACATGTAAAAGAATGAAACTAGATCCTTATCTCTCACCCTGCACAAAGGTCAACTCAGAATGGACCCAAGATCTAGGAATTAGATCAAAAGCTATGTGACTCCTAGAAGGAGATATAGCGTCAATGCTCCGACATGTAGACACAGACAATGACTTTCTCAATAGAACCCTTAAAGCTCAGGAAATATCACCAAGAGTTAATACATGAAATGGCATCGAATTAGAAGGCTTTTTCACAGCAAGGGAAACAACTAAGAATGTAAAAAGAGAGCCTACAGAATGGGAGAAAATTTTTGCTATCTACTCTTTTCCTCAATATTTATCTTAAAGAATTAAAGTCATTAAAGTGTACTGGTACATGCATACCCATGTTTATAGTAGCACAATTCACAATAGCCAAACTATGAAACCAGCTTAGGTGTTCATCAACAGATGAATGCATAAAGAAAATATGGTATATATACACAAAGGAGTTTTATTCAGCCATAAAGAATAATGTAATTATGTCATTTGCAGTAACATCAATGGAAATTGAGAACATTATACTTAAACTGAAATAAGCCAAACTCAGAAAATAAAGGCTATGTTTTCTCTCATACATAGAAACTAAAGAGGAAAAAGGAAAAGAAATTTGGTGGTGGGAATCTCATGAAAATTGAAGGGAGGTCAGTAGAGCAGAGGAAAGGGACCAGAGGGAGGAAGGAGGGCGAGAAAGGGGAAATACTGGGGAATAATACTGTCCAAATTATATCATCATATTGTGTGAAAATGTGACTATGTAACCCTACCATTATGTATAATTTCAATGCACCAATAAAAATATGGAAATTTTAAACAAAGTAGATATAATGGAATCCCCATAGGAGAGAAGAGGAAGAAACAAACATTTTTTTTTTATAAAATAATGGCCAAAAATTTTCCAACTTTACAAAACTGTAAATACATAGATCCAGGAAGTTCACTGACCCCAAACACAAGAAATATAAAAATACCACCAAGGCATATCATAATCAGTGATAAAGAGACAATCCTAAAAACAGGTAGAAAAAAACACATCCAGTACTGAGGGAAAAAGATACAGGTGACAAAACAAGAAATAAGATTGTAGAAACAACATTAAAGTATTGGAATTTTAAAATTTTGCCAGCCCCCAATTTTTCACCCAGCAAAACCATTTTGGAAAAAAAAAAAAAAAGATGAACTAGACCTTTTCATTCCAAAACTGAAGGAAATTCATCACCAGCAGACCGACTGTAAGAAACATTAAAGGTGGGGCTGGGGTCATGACTCAGAGGTAGAGCTCTCACCTAGCATGCGTGAGGCACTGGGTTCGATCCTCAGCACCACATAAATATAAAATAAAGATATTTTGTCCACCTATAACTAAAAAATAAATATTTTTTTAAAAAAGAAATATTAAAGGAAGATCTTGAGGCAGAAGGAAATGACACCAGCTGGAAATGTGGATCTTCAAACAGGAATGAAAAGCTCAAAAAATGGTAATTATATGAGTAAACATAAGGATTTGATAAACCTCTAGGGAGATTGATGACAAACATGAGAAGACACAGATTACCAGTATCAGTAATAAGTAAAGGGACATCATTATACATTTTACAGATCCTGGAAGGATAATTAAGGAATATTATGAACACCTTTTGCTAATAATTTTGACAATTTAGATACAATGGACAAAATTCTAGAAAGACAAAAACTATCAGAGTTCACTCAAGAGGAAATGATTGACCCAAGTAAACCTGTATCTATAAAAGAAATTTAATTTCTAAGAGCTGGGGTTGTGGCTCAGCGGTAGAGTGCCAGCCTAGCACGTGCACGGCCCAGGTTCAATCCTCAGCACCACATTTTTATTTTTATTTTAAAGGCATTGTTTACAACTAACTAAATAAATAAACATTTATTTATATATTTTTAAGGAATTTGGATTTTTTAAAAAAATATTTATTTATTTGCTTCAGTTGTACACAATGTGTTTATTTTTACGCGGTGCTGAGGATCGAACCCGGGCTGCGCACATGGTAGGCTAGAGCTCTACCACTGAGCCACAACCCCAGCCCCCTGCTGTATTTTGTACTTGGCTCAAAGATGGTGAGGTGGGTGTGGAGGGCCTTATGTTTGTTTTCAGGGTTCTTCCTCTCTGTATTATTTTCTCTGATATGGCTCAGAAAGTGTTTTTTTTTTTTCCCCATAGTATTTTTCTAGCATCTCTTCATGCTTCTTGGGAAGAGGGAGGGATGAAGAGGAAGCACCCACCATGACCTGGGAGGCAACAAGAGCAGACATTGAAAGAAATTCTGAATTGGTATCATTTTACATGTCTGGGCAATTTTTTTTTTTAATAGCTGCCATTTTTTAAAAATATTTATTTATTTCCTTTAGTTGTACACAATGTGTTTTATTTGTACGTGGTGCTGAGGATCGAACCCGGGGCGCGCATGTGCTAGGCGAGCGCTCTACTGCTGAGCCACAATCCCAGCCCACGTCTGGGCAATTTGGATAGAGCTCATTTATCTTCTGAGAGGAAGTCTCAAATCCCTAGTATTTATCCCTTGAATGTTTTAATCTCCCTAATGCAGTATTGTTCTCCCCAGGGGAAGACTTTGAAGCTCAAAGTGCAAAGTCAAGGCAAAAAGCAGTGGGTGAGGGGCAGTGGAGCAATTACCTAATGCACAGGAAATCATCAACATGGGCATCAGGTGAAGGGAAGCATCTTGCCAACACAGATTAAAAGGAAGCCTAAATTAAACCAAAGCAAGAAAAAAGGAGGAAATAACAAAATAACAGAAAACAAATAAATAGAAAAAAAGTAGAGAAAATCAATGAAACAAAAGACTGGCTCATTTTTTAAAAAAATATTTATTTATTTGCTTTTAGTTGTACACGATGCGTTTTTACGTGGTGCTGAGGATCGAACCCGGGCCGCGCACGTGCTAGGCGAGTGCTCTACCGCTGAGCCACAACCCCAGCCCCAAGACTGGCTCATTTAAGAAAAAAAAAAAATCAACAGTTTATAAACCAAACCCCAAGGGAGGTTACAGGTGCTGCAGCTTATGGAGGAGAAGATGAGGAACTGTTAGTTACAAGTTTATCATAAGTTCAAGAACATGGAAGAAATGGACCAACTCCTTGAAAAGCAGAAGCTGCAACTGAGATGAAACTGATCATCTGACAATTGAAGAAGTATAATTTATAATTATCCACTGAGAAAGTATTCTTCAGGCCCAGAGAGCTTCAGTGGAGGAGTCTACCAAATATGTGAAGAAAAATTAATACAATTTTACAGAATTTCTTCCAGAAAATGGATGAAG
>CM046671.1:75812799-75885504 GCA_025594165.1 Tamias sibiricus
GGAGCAGCTCCCAGAACAGCTGGTTGTTTGCAAAGGGGCAGATGAAGAAAGGGCAGGCCTCTTAAAGGAAACATGGGGGCACAGGATTAAAATTCTTGCCTGGTCTCTGTGATGCTGATGCTGCAGAGGCAAAGCAAAGAGGAGAATGGAGAAGGGGTAAAATGGCAGCAAGAATGAAGCTCCTGAGTTCCTTGGTCACTGGAAATCTGATGGGGAACATTAGTTCAGGGGCCTGTAGGCAGGGAAATTGTGGCATTTTGCAAATGTCCCTGAGTAAATTTCATGCTATGCTCCTCTAGACAAAAGTTATACTCAGAGAAGAGTCATCCCCAGTACACAAGAATGCCCTGAACACTATCTGTTGACCATGACACCTCAGCTTTACCCATCTCTGAGAGGCCCCTTATGCATCTTTTGCAGAAAATCCATTAGCCTCCTAGGTGACTCTCTAGAAATGGATCAATTTTACTCTGCTCAGTTGTACCATCCCTCTCCTCAGGCTCAACAATGGGAAAGGAATGTTATCCAGAACACTTCCACACACTCCAAGGTCTTTTGTGAGGGTGACAGGTTCCAAAGATTTTTGCCACGTCATCTCCTCAGCCTTCTTTTTGCTGATGTTCCTTGTAAAGCTTTCTGTTTCTTTCCTAGGCTTGCACAACTAAACTTGAATGAAACCTATCCCTAGCTAGAGCTAGAGGAACCCTGAAAGTCAACAAGGAACACATCCTGCCCAGCATGTGGGTACTTCTTCCAGCACTTCTGATCATAAAAACTAATGAAGGCACTGATTCTGGCCAGCCTGTCCCCAATGTTCAGTGGTCTGTACTTGACACAGCAAGCTCTGTCCCCAGGGAGGTCTGTGTGATAGACTTGAGTTCCCTGAGATATTCTCCTGGCATAACCACCAAAGGTCACTAAGGTTTATAAAAAGTGATGGGATGGTGAGTGTTGGGGTTTCCAGAGATTTTTGCAGCCATTGGTCATGTTATTGAGCCTGGGAATTGGAGCAATTCTGAGGTCCTTTATCTTTCAGCTCCCAATAATGGGAAGGAAAGTGTCACAGAGAACCAGGCCTATGCCAGCTGCCAAGTATAACAAGGTTGTCTAGAGCACATACCTGTTCACCAAGACATCATGCAGAGTGTAGTCAAGGAATGCAAGGTCCACAAGACTTCAACACTTGCACATAATGATCAGGACTCCTGCCTAACTTCAAATGACAATAAGAGTAGTGCCCCTTCCTGTGTGCTATTCTCCTTCCTCTCAAAAAGAAACCAGTTGTCTTCAAACCTGATCCTGGAAAACAAAGGGCACCCCACATGTGTGCAGTTGCAATGGAATACCAAACAAGAAAGATGAGCAAAGTCTTCATGCCAACATAAAATGAAGGGGTGTGGCTGCACCACAAAAAGTGGCCAACACCAAAAAGCTCTGAAAGATTTTTTTTTTCCATAAAAGCACTAAAAATTCAGAAGACCTCCTTCACAGAGACCCAAATCTATGTTGGTTGAGGTTTCCTAGGTTCTTTGCCCTTTATGAATCAAGGACACCTCCTGCCCGGACTGAAGAAGTTTTCCTGGGCAGGGGGTCAGTGAGGAGCTCTGGATTGTGGTAGTTGGAATGCCCTGGAGCCTTTCTCACAGAGAGAATAGTGCACTGCAGATGTGGTCACTGTGAACCCCACTGGGCAGTTTTCTAGTTAATATTTCTCCCCACTGCTCACTTATGATCTGAGACCCTGCTGTTAATAATACCCTCAGAATGGTATCACAGGCAGCTTCTAGATTTTTGTGGACATCTGGACATCTGGACAAAGGGCTCAGCCTCTCCCCTCCAGCAATCCCTCCCCACACTATGATACCTTCTCCCACTGCCTAAAAACCTGTGTCCATTCTACAAGGAATCAATCCCTTGGCCTCTTTCCTTTCTGCTGGACCCAGTGCATTTCCCCTGAGTTTTCTGGACCTGTGTCTTAGAAGCCCTCTTCCCCATGAGCAGTTTAAGTCTTCCCTGGGCTCAATGAGCCATGTTAAATGCATTGCCTAAGGCTCTTTCCTTCCTCTACTTCTGTTCAATCAGTTGACCACAGGGAAGTACTCCATTCAAATTCCCAAGGTTTTACAGGGTAACTGGCAGTGTGATGACAAGCTCCTGACACTTCAGATTTACCTCATTCTAAATGCCAGGACACTGGACACAGAGTCTTGTAGTTTCCAGAGTGGGAAACATCAATAGAGCACTCAGAGCATGAACTGGCTGTAGAAGATGCTCAGGGTCCTACTACAACTTTGCAAAGTTTAAATGTACACTCCAGTGGAATGAGGGATCAAAACATTCTGTCGGGGTTGTGGGCAAGGGCAGCAGGCCTGGGTGGGGCTGGGCAGACATTCCATGAAGAGCTCTGGCAGGTAGGGAAGAATTTCAAGTTCCCTTCACATAATACAATGGGGCCACAAGTGATGTGTGCCTCTGGGCCATTTTGAAATAGTTTCTCAGTTCACAGGACAGTGGTTTGACAGATGCAACTCTATTCCAATGCCTGATCAATCATCTTTGTTTGCTTCCCCTGCTGGTTATGACCAGTTAGCCAGGGCTCTCATCAGCCACACAATCATGGGTATAAACAGCCAATACTCTAAACTGTACAGTGTGGCTTGCATTTTATGGATATAGTGTTTCTTTCATTCAATCATATCTGCAAAACACACACTTGGGTGTTCATGAGATATTCAACATCTATTCAAGCCTTTTTAAAGGAATGGGATAAAACAGGATACTCAGACACTAAACCAGGCTTATTTGGCTCTTCTTTCACTTGTTAAATAAGCTCATTATTTCCCACAGTCTTCATTCATGTCATTGATATTAGATCTGGTGGGTTTATTTCTCCTCCTCCTCCTCTTCCTTGTGGTCGTCGTCATCCTCCTCCTCCTTTTTCTTCTTTCTCCTCCTTCTCCTCCTCCTCCTCCTCCTCCTCCTCCTCCTCCTCCTCCTCCTCCTCCTCCTCCCCCCCCTCCTCCTCCTCCTCCCTTCTTCTTCCACACAATCTGGGAACTTCTTCTTTTTTATAGTGATACAAAGGACAGCGTGATAAAACTGTCTTTTCCTAATTCTACAGTTTTTTTTTAAATAATGGTTTACTGTAATGAATAATGGAGACCAGATTTTCAAAGCAAGCTTTATTTGCTAGACCAAGATCAAATTCAGGGTACTTGCATACTCTTTGGCAGTGCTTTACCACTGAACTTCATCCCTAACCCCATGCAATCAGTTTTGCACTGCTTCAAAATGCTAGACTCTAGATGCACATACAATATAACTAGCTCAAATTCAATTTGTGCAGACTGGCCATGGAAAGGAGTAGTTAAGTGTCCTTCTGCCCTATTATCTGACTATTTTTATTATAAATTCCTAGGCTAACACTGATTGCTGAGCAAAGAAAACACACAAAAATAGTCTGAATATGTCTGATGAGCTTCAGAAAACAGAAGTTTTTCCACCCAATCTGGGAAATTTGGAGTAATGGCAAAGGCCCAGTCTGCTTCACTCAGGGTGGCCCTCGGCAGTGTCATACCTGACCTGTCTGCCACATTATTTTTTGGAGGGAAGTGATACTAATTACTGGAATTTCCAGAAAGAGCATCAAGGGAGTGGATTTTTTTTCTCAATGTTACAAGGCTAAACTTATCCATGGTACACATTTTTAAAGTGTACCAACTGAAAGTATGCTATATATTACAAACAGGGAGAGGGTAAAATTGCTCTGTCTGATGAAATTGGTGGACAGTGTCAAGCCTTGATTAAAGGTATAACAAACACATTCAAAGAATACACCTGTGCTATATATATATATATCATATATATCAGGAGAGCTCTCCATATCTAATAATATGCTCAGTACAGTAAATACTATAGGAAAAAGTCAAGGAACGGAGTGGCCATGAAAGGGAGCAATGAAATATCCCTCCATCCTACCATCTGACCATTGCTGTTGTAAAGTCCTGAATTAACACTGATTGCTGAAGGGAAAAAATATTCTGAACATGGATGTCCACCTAATCAGGGAACTTTAGAGGAATGACAAAGGCCCTGTCGGCCTTGTGCAGAGATTTTAGTTTGGCACACCAAAAGGCCCTTGGCAGTGTCACATCTGACATGTCTTCCACATTATCCTCTGGAGGGAAGTGCTATTAATTACCCAAATTCCCAGAAAGAGTATCAGGAAGTGAATTATTTTTCAATGTATTACCAGATCAAGTGAATTCATGGTACAAATTTGAAACAGTTCCAGCTTTAAAAAAAAAAAAAAAAAAAGTGATGTAGTAGAAAAGGAAGAGGATTAAATTTCTGTCTACTGAAATTGGTTAACATTGTCAAGTCTTCATTAAATATGTAAGAAAAACGTTCAAAGAAAAGAGTTGGGCATCCTATCTATTGGGAGAGCTCTCCCTATACACTAATATGCAGAGTACAGTAAATGCAGCAGTAGGAAAAAATCAAGGAATGGGGTTTTCAGTGTGTGACCCAGACATACAATTTTTTGCCAGAACTGTTCTTTAATGGAACCTAATGATGTTTGGACAAGTGAACATGAATCCAACGGTCATAGTGCAAAATTGGTAAAAACACTGGGCCCAAATGAGGACCCTATGCTTCAGGGTAGAGAGCTTCAAAGTACTGCAGCAAGGTTGTCTCTAATGCAGGCATGGTCGGTTTGTAATAGTGAAAATCACTTTGTCATTTCAGATGGTCTCCTATAAAGAAGGGCCAGTGCAGAGGCTCTAGACCAGGGAGCAGCCTTGCTGGAGACACCTCGCAGGCTTCCCGGCCCACTTCGTCCTCTTCCTGCAGGGCGCTCCTGGCTTCCCGCCTGCACCCCTCTCCCACATACGCTCGCTCTTGGCTAGAGGCACTCGCTTTTGGGCTGCCCTCCCATGGCTCTAGCGTCCTTGAGGCTCCAGCAGGGCAAGGTGCAGGCGTGAGCGCTGACAGTGGGTTCCCAACAGCAGGCCGCTGCTCCCATGGCAGCATCCAGAGGTAGTCCCAAGTCCCTGAGGTACTGACTCGCATACCTCTCCCTTCCTGAGTGTGTCCTTGCCCAGTCTTGTGTCCCCAGGGCAGTCAGCCTCTGTGTGCTCCTGTGTCAGTGCAGGGGACACTGCCCAGGCCCCTGTGCCTTGCCAGGACCAGGCCTGCGCTGTGCCCCAGCCCCCGGCCTAGAAGTGTGGGGACATCAGCCAGTGGGGCGCAAACGGCAAGGTCTCCCATCAGTGTCCCTTGCAGCCTGTGTAGTGCCCAGGCTCCAGGGAACCTCAGCAGTGCTTGAGAAGTGTGGTCCTGGTCAGCAGGTCAGCGGCTCCTGTCGGTGTAAGAGGAAGTTCTGATGGTCATCTTCTTGTTCCCCAGTGAAAGCCCTAAATGTTAGAGAAACTGTCAGCTGGCATCTGGGTTCCTAGGCATAAGGACACTCATCTTTCATGATGTTAGTGACTTTGCAAAAGGGAATACTGAGCCGATTTTGCCGAGTCTGATGTGGTCGCATCCTGATTGACTTGCCCTCATAGGTTGGCTCTTGGTGGAAGAGTGGACAAAGCAACTAAATGAGTATAGGAGAACCATTTGATCACAAGTCATTTTGCAATAAAGAGATTCATATTTTATTATTGAATTTTGTGATACTCATGTATTGTGTGGTGAAATTGATCATATGCCATGATATGAGTGTTGGTGGGCTGTTCGGGAGTCCTTGTATGTATTTCTAGATGCCAGGAAGTTTTCCTTTCGTTTTGATGGGCATGAACATCATGGGGTGGTAATTTATATGAGAAAATGAGATGTTGTGTTTGTCTTTGTAAGGATGGTAGAAATTCAGAGAGTTTCCACCATGGCAGGTGGTGTCCCTAATGTGTTGATATGCATTCAGATTATTGGGGTTGTTGTGTTTTGACCTGACCCCAATCTGCTACATATTCAGAAGTGTGGGTGGTGGTGTCTGGGTGTAATTTGAGATGAAGGAAAAGTTGTGACTGTTTTTGTGAGAATGTAGGGTTGGTTGGATTTGGAGGGTGTGAGAAGTAATGGGCATGAACTCAGGGAGCAGAGGTTAGGTGTTTATAATTTGGGTTTCATAATATTTAACCTTTGTTTTGTTTTGTTTGTTTTTGCCCATGAATACTGGGATGTGTACATGCACAATGGTAAGTTTGGAAATAAATATATGTTTGTGCATATGGTCAGTGTAAAGGATCATGCTTGGGTATATTTCTCTGGGTTTGCAAAGTGATTGACGTAATTGGGAAATATAGGAGTATTTTTATATTCAGGACATGTTGTTTAGTTTAGTTTAGTTTTGATATTCATATTTATGCATATGAACTTGAGTGTCTGAGGGCCAGTCTGTGAGTAATTTTTTGGAGTAGTAGTGTAAATATATATGATTTTTGTGTGGTGTTAGTAGGATTCTGCATTTTGGATGTGAAGTTATTTCTTTTTGTTGGCAATTTGTGATCTTGTGTATGATGGTAGTATAAGATATCATGTCTGGGAGTTTTTACATATTTGTATATACTGGGTAATTGTATAGGGATGTGATGCTTAGGAAAGGTACATGTATATAGAGATTGCATTAACTAGCACACCGTGAGGTGCTCATTTTTGTGTGGCAGTGTTTGTTGCATGAATGAGCAATAGTTGTGAGAAGGAAGAATATTTAGGTGTATGTGTATTTAAGGGATATGGCGGTTTTGTGTGTAATTTCTGGGGCTATATATGTATTGAGTAGAAACTTATTTGTATATAACTGGGAAGTAGGAGGGATGTATGTATGTGATGGAGAGGCAACGTTGTGCAATTACACAGGGGAATGTGGGAATTTTGTTTCTATGTATTAGAGATGCTTGACAGTTATTTCTAAGTATTCAGGTGGAGAGGAAGTGCATTCTTTTAGCCAGTGATAATATGAGATTTGTAAGTGGTTTAATATGTATTTTATATGATTTGCTGGAGATGTTCCTGTGTATTGGGCATACAAATTGGTTTGGATTCATCAGTGGCTGGTTGCATTCTGTAACTTTCTTCATTGGGAATGAGGTTGGTAGGTGTATTCAAAGTTTTTTCTTCAATGAATGTTGTGATGTTTGTAGGCATATATAGACATGTTTGGCTGATGCAGTTGGCAGGTTGCTTCCTGGAGATGTAGAATACTATATAGTGTTTTAGGGAATCTATACAAGAGGTTTTGTAAATATTTGTGTGTCTTTCTCCCCATTTTTGTGTGGGAGCTGTGTATATATTGGTCAGTGAATAAAGATTAGTGCATGTTTCTTTTGTTGTGTGTGTGCTGGTATTGAACTCTGCCTCATACATGCCAGATGAATGTTTATGTGTTTTGTGTCTATGCACGCTTAGGTGTAAGTTCATGGATTTGTGGACGTGTGTGTTTAGAGTTTGTGCATATACAAGATGCTCAGTTGTGTTTGTGCATATGGTGGAATGTAATCCTTGAAGATTTGGGTGATGTTTCCTGAATGAGTGGTCCTGGTATTTGTGTTTAGTCTCATGTGTTTGAGATGTATAGATTTTTGGTGGCTGAGTGTGTGTTTGAATTCATGGGTCTCTTGGGGTGTGTATTCTGGCAGATGTGGGAAGTTTATTAGGTGCTTGGAAATAGGCTGTGTACATTGTGTATTCAGGTGTTGTGGAGAAATGTATTTTAAAAGTGTGGGGGGTTTGTGCATGTCTATTTGGGTAATGCATGAGGCAAGTATCTGTATACTTATTGGGTTTTCTAGAGTCTGTACTATTTGGGTATTCGTTATGTGTATAGTGGTAGTGTGTTTGTTGTACAGGCATGTCTCTAGCTCATGTTGTATGTGTATTTATAATTGTAGGCATGGAATATTTAAACATAGGATGAATAGGGTATTTTTCTGTAAAAGTTTACATAATAACAGGCATTATATCTGTTCAGGGTGCAGATAGCAGTTGTATATATGTTCAGAAGCTCTGAGGTATTTATTGCTGTAAATACTGATATAATTTTCTTTGTGTATTTGGGGTTGAAGTTCATATTCTAGGGACTGCCAAATTGCTTGCACAAATTCCTTTATATACCAGAGCTGGCTGAAACTAGTTGTGGTAATTGGTGGGGCTCATCACTTTTGGGGTTTGTATTTAGTGCTATCTGTTTGTTAGGTTGAAATTAGTTTAGGTAGTGTAGATATAACCTGTAAACTAAGTGTCAAGACTTTCTTATGTCCCCCTGGATGACATCTTATTAAGCATTTACTAGCACACCTCTAGTGTGGGTGTGTGTTTGTTGAGGATGTATGACCAGTCATCTGTGTGAATTAAACATATTCAGGCAACAGTGAGTTCAAATATTGGTGATTCTACATGTATTGTAATTGAGTCATCAGGAATCATTATGTGTATTCATTGATACTGGTCATTCTGATCCATGCATTACTCCTAACAGGGTTAGTTCATTCTTCAGGGACAAAGAACACTCAGGTATGTTGATTTTTGGCTCTTCCTCATGTGGATGGATTCAGCAGTGATTGTTCCTTAGGCAGGCATATTCCTCTTCAGCATTTGTGTAGTCCAGGCATCTCAGTGGCAAGATGGCTGGACTTGGTGGACAAAACATAAATTTTTTTATTAGGTTTCTTGCTTGTGATGGTCAGCAGGCATAAAATTGTGGGGTTTTCTGGACAGGAGGTGAGATGCAATAAGACCTCTCCCATGCCTATGCCCTGAGAATTAGGTGGGCAGCCATGGATGCTGTTGGCTTCTCTGAGACTAAGGTAGTGGATGAAGACACCACCCTCCACAATGTGACGCTGCCAAAAGCCTACAGAACCTTTACCCCAGTACCACCTGTGCCTTTGGTGGTGTTTGCTGCTGGATGTCAGGCACTCCTTCCCTGTGGAATCCTAATGCTTCAGGGCTGATCAGAACATCCAAGAGTCCCCAATGTTCAGCTGAGATTTTGGTTTCTGTTTGGGGGACATGTTCCATTGGGTCATGTTTTGAAATGCTCTTCATCCTTTCCTGACAGATCAGGATTATCTTTCTGTGGGAAGCACCTCCTGCTTTGTGCTTGTCTGATAGGGTGTTGCAGCCTTCTTCGTTTTCTCCCTTTTCATTGAGAGGCTGATATATCATCAAGCTGTGTGATCAAGGTGGCCAGCAGGAGACACACATATATATGGCTTCTTCCTTTCTGGAACCCACCTTAGACTTTTTTGTGCCTGCCTCCTTGGCTGACTTTCCTTTGGGCTGTGACCCATGGAAAGATACTGAGCAGGCTTGCCCTTTGTATGAAGTGGTGGAAGGAGTAATTAAGGGGATCTGAGTTTCATCTTAGGGTTGGGTCTTTGCCATATGGGAAAGGCTCATGAGTTCAGAGCTTGATCTCCAGTGGATGGCACTACTGAGAGGCAGTGGAGCCTTTCAGAAGGTGGGATGTAGTGGAAGTTAGTCATATCAATGGGGAACAGAATATTAGGACATTTGCCTTTCCTGGCCCCTACCACTCCTTCCAGTTCTCTTTTGCTTCCTGGCCACCTTGAGAAGAGCAGCTTCTTTCTTCTCTCTTCTTTCTTCCTTCTTCTTTCTTCTTTCTTCTGTCTTCTGTCTTCCTTTTCCTCCACCAATTATATACTGCCTAGCCACAGGCCCAAAGGCAACAGGGCCAAACAATCATGAACTGTGACCTCCAGCCAAACAACGATTCCAAATTAATCTTTCCTTCTTTCAAAATATTGATCTCAGAGATTTTTGTACTGTGACAGTTAGCAAACTATCCCAGAAAATTGGTGCCAAGAGTATGGACATTGCTGTGACTGTACCTGATCATGTGGTTCAGAAGGCTTTGGAATTGGTTTTGCAGGAGTGGTTTGGAAGAGCTTGGAGAAGCAGGATAGAGAAAACCAAGAATGCTAAGAGAGCTTTGTGGGTGATGCTGATGTGAGGTCAGACCAGAATGTGGGGAAGAATGCAGATAGTAGAGGCTGTGTCCATGAGATTTTGAGATTGAAATAAGCACCTTATTGAGAACTGGATTAGAGTCTACTCACATTACTTCTGGCATGTATTGGTCTACATTTTGTCAGCATTCAACATATCCATAGAATTCACGGAATGCTTATTTAAAAGTGAGAATTGGTTATGCTTTAGATATGAGATGTCCCCCAAATTCTCATGTATAAGACAGTGCAAAACCTTCAGAGGTCAAATGATTGGACTTTGACAGCTTTAACCTAATAGTGCATTAATCCATTGGTATGGATTAACTGGGTTAAAAGTGTAGGCAGGTATATGTGCCCAGAAGAAGTCAGTCAGTGGAGGCATGCCTGTGGGGTTCATAGTTTGTACCTGCTGAGCAGAGTGTGTTCTCTGTCTCCCTTCCCTCCCCTCTTTCTGTCTCTCTGTCCTTCCTGATTACTATGTCCTGAGCTGCTTTCTTGCTCCACACTCTTCCACTATGATGTTCTGCCTCACCTCAGGCCCAGAGCTTTGGAGTTTGTAGTCAGTGGACACTAAGTCCTCTGAGAATATGAACCAAATACACTTTTCCTCCTCAAACTGTTATTTTCAGATCTACGTCAAGATGGGGAAAATGGTAACTAAAACACAGACTAATTAATCTGATCAAGGAAACTTCAAGGCACACATCATTTAGAATGGGGCCTGGCTATTTCTACCTATTTAGCTAGATTTATAGTAGGACTTGGGAGCAAAAGGAAGAGTGGGAAGATTTGAAATACTTGGAGATTTTCCAGAAAAGGGGGCTTAGTAAAGTTGGGGCCAAGAAAGGTGTGGTTAGTAAAGAAATTAGCTCCATTAAAAGGAAGCTAAGTACTTTGTAGTCGTACACTAGAAGGTACCGTGGGGGCAAGACTTGTTTGAGAGGAGAATGTCAAGGTACTCTGCTTGCCCAGGGCAGCCTAGGAAGATCCATTTCCCATTTAACACCATACAGGCATGCAGAGGCGATGGTCCAGAGTGTCCTGGCTACTGCTTCCATTGATAGCAAACCATGGCATTGTCCATGTGATTCTGGTTATCAGGCATGCTGAATGCAAACATTGTGGGGTCATGGAGGCTTGTACTGATATTTGAGAGGAAAGCCTGGTGTGGCCATGAAGTATTTGTAACAGACTCCCATCCAGCAGGCCCAGAAAGGGTGATTTGTCAAACTGTGAGAGTGAAGCCAGTGTTGTATTGGCAACCCCAGGTAGTTAGCAATGTCAGGAACATGAAACATCTGCCATGAGAATTCACAGACAGTGAGCTCTCCCAGCTCCATGGAGTGGCTCTGCAGTAGTCAAGGCTGGAGGTCTGAGGATGCCCAAGTCCTCTGGGAAAGATATTGCACAATCATGTGCTCCAGTTCCACACATGGAGCACAAGACATAATGTTTACCCTGGTGTGCTTTGTTCATATTCCTGCTTGAAAGTTTTCTGTTCTTTTATTTTGGGATGGTTGGGTTTCTCCTTTGCCATTTTATCTTGCAAGTAAGTATGTTCCTTGTCATTTTACAGAGGATTACAGCTAATGTAAGTATGAAAGTTTTGATTCTGCTGCTTTTCTTTTGACTGAAAGATCCACTGACTGAAGAATCAGTGTGTTTGGAGAAGAAAAAGCTTTATTTTGCAACATGCTCATGGGTCAGAAAAGGAATGGATAGCTCTTGGTTTCATCTTGCTTAGCACTGCTCAGTGAAAGTTTATATAGAACGTTATGTGGGATTGTTCCCTCAGTCTTGGGCAGGTGGGCCCCAGAGTAGTTCACTAGTCTGGACAAATGTCCTTTTCTGGAACATGGGTTTTGAGGGTCTAATCTGGATCCAGTGGCCACTGAGTCATCTGGGACCTGTGAATCTAAGATAACGTGATTGTTTAGAAGCTTGCATTTTGAAGGTATGGGCTTTTGGTTGCCATCCCAGTCAGTCTATGCTCTACACCTCTGCTAATACCTTTTAGTTTGGACTTTTCCTGTAACCTAGGAAGGGGTAGTGCCCAGTGCAAAGTTTGGTACTTTTAACTAACTATATAACTAGTAATTAAAATAAGGATGAGGGTGTGGGGAGAAAAGAAAATCATGCTCATTACTTAAAAGGAAAAGAGTGGAGTATAAACCTTTTACCTCAGGGTACAGCTTCACTGAATTTCCTTGAGTCTCAGAAGAGACTTTGGACAAGAACTATTTATTTATTTATTTATTTATTTTTATTCAAAGTTGTTGTATTTACAATAGTAGTATGCATTATAATTCATAATAAACATATAGAGCATCTTTTTACAAAACACTGTTTGTATACAATTTTATATTCGTACCATTCAAATCTTCAATCATGCATTTAGGATAATGACATCCATCTTATTCAACCACATTTTCTTTTTCCCCCCCTCCCTCCCCCTTGCTCCCTTCCTTCCCCTCTCTCCCCTTTGACCTTTCTAGCATTCCTCTAATCCTCCTATGTACCCCAACCCAACACCATTGTGGATCAGCCTCCTTTTTTTTTTTTTTTGTGGTACTGGGGATTGAACTCAGGGGCACTCGACCATTGGGCCACATCCCCAGACCTTTTTTGTATTTTTTATTAGAGACAGGGTCTCACTGAGTTGCTAAGTGCCTCGCCATTGCTGAGGCTGGCTTTGAACTCGCTATCCTCCTGCCTCAGCCTCCCAAGTGCTGGGATTACAGGCGTGCGCCACCGCGCCCGGCTCAGCCTCCTTATATCAGAGAAAACATTTGGTATTTGGATTTTTTTGAGATTGACTAACTTCACTTAGCATTATATTCTCCAACTTCATCCATTTACCTGTGAATGCTATTATTTTATCTTCTTTTATTGCTGAGTAATGGACAAGGACTTTTGAGCAACACAGGAACTATCAAGCATATTTGGACTCTTGGAAATGTATTGAATGCTGTGAGATGGATGGAGTTTATGGGGACAAGGGGTAGAACCTGATGGTTTAGATCTTTAGTGTCTCCCATAGGTTCATTAAATTTTGTTTCCCACCTGATGGCCCACTGGGAGGTAGTTGCACCTTTTAGGAGGTGGGGCTCAGTTGGTAAAAATGAGGTCACTGGGGATGTGCCCCTGAATGGGCACTTGGGCACCTGTTCCTTCTCTCTTTGCTTCCCAGCCACCATAAGGTGAGCTCTGCTATCCATCCTCCTCCAGATGTACTGCCTTGCTACAAATCATAACACAAGAGGGCCAAGTGAACATGGATTGTAAACCATTCCCAAATTGGGGCAGATGTGACTGCAGGGAGCTCAGGTGGACAAGCACAGGCCCAGCATGGGAACATAAATTGCACAAAAATGTGTCCTCCCAGCTAGGAGAATCTGTATAGGCTGAGATGGATACTCACATGGGTCTGTTTGGGGTGATCCTCCCCTTGAGTTATCCCCCATACACAATGTCCCAGAGTATCTTCATCTCCAGAAGGGATGTATTAAAGGGCTATCTTCCTATTTAAAGTGTTTTCTCTGCATTAAGTAGTTATTGAGTGACTGGCAAGTACCTTTCACATTTATAGGAGGGAATGTGCTCTCTGCTTTGCACTTTTATATACTCTTAAATTTTCAACATCAAGGTGTGTGCCCGAAATCTGCATTTGTACCACTCCACTTCTATCAGCAGAGCACACAAGACTAACAGCCTATAACAAATTGGTGACTGGAGGTGTCAAATATTAGACTATGTATGTGATGTACTGCATGTGTGATCCTGCCTTAGCACCAGGACTTGGTGGTCCTTTGTGTTCCATGTGAAGAATCAGGAAAAGAACATGAACCAGGATACCATGAATCATCTTGTGTGTGCATGTTTTGTTGTCGTGTATGCAGGGATTGTGTCTGAATGATTTCCTTGGTCTGTGTGTGTTGGGTGAGTGCCTTTGTGGTAGTGCATGTGTTTGAGCTATTGGTGCTGGTTCCATGTTTATTTATTTGTTTGTTTGTTTATTTATTTATTTAATGGCACTATGGACTATTGTGAACATGTGTCCATGCATTTGAGAAGATCTAGGACTGTGTGCCATCATCGTGTTGGATCTGTGTATTTTCAGATCTTAGAGTTTATGTGTATGTTCACGATTTTTAGGTAAGAATTTAGGACGGGCTGGGGCCATGGCTCAGTAGTAGCGCACTTGCCTGGCATGTGTGAGGCACTGGGTTCTATTCTCAGCACTACATATAAGTAAATAAAATAAAGAGCTATCAAAACTTATATATATATATATGTGTGTGTGTGTGTGTGTGTGTGTGTGTGTGTGTGTGTTCTAAATTCATATGTTCATTATATGTTCTAAAGTCATACAAATTCATATATATATATATATGAATTTAGAACATATAATTTTTGTTGCAGAGATTTAGAGAGAATGGGCTTGTGTGGTATGTTGGGATGTTAGGAATTGTGTATATGTAGCCTATAGATGTGAACAGATTCTGTTGATGGTTTCTCATGGTTGACTACTGTGTATATTTGTATTTTGGGCTTTGAGGTGATTGTGTTTTTCTGGGGAATAGAGGAGCATCCTGTTTGAGTATAGGAGGGGTTAGCAATGTCTACATTTGAGAGTTGTTCCTGTATTTATGTTCAAATTCTGAAGCATTGAATGTATGTGCATGTTTGTCACATATAGGTGGTCATACATTTGGGAATGGAGATTGGTGTCATATGTTAAGAAGTATATGAGTATGTTCTGAATATATTCAGTTATTGATAGAGCATTTGTGTGATTGCATTTTGCATTATATTGGCTGGTCCATATTTTTCTGGGACATGGGGATACGTGTATCTATTTTAAGTGTTTCTTTGGAGGTGACCAGAATTATGAAGTTTTATATGAAAGGGTACAGACTGTGACTTAATTGGTTTTTGTGGTGTATGTGTATTATATTTGTGTATGAGGAATTCTGGGTATATGATCAGGCATCTGGCAGAAAGGAAGTTTATATAATTGAGAATTCTCAGAGTTCCATAGGGTTGTGTGCTTATGACTGTGTACATGAGGAGATGTGAGAAGTCCTGTATATACCTGTTAATAATGACAGAGTGGCTACATGTGCTTCTCAGTCTGTGGCTGTTCTGTGGAATGTGTAGATTCAGACAGACACCTGTGTTCTCAATTACATGTAATCTAGGGCTCTGAATGTATTCAGGTAATGTGGTGACTGCAGATATTTATTCCCATTTTTATTTGTATGTGGGTGGTGTGTGCTTCCCTTGAGGGAATGCAGGTGGTATGTTTATATGGGAATACATGTTAGTGTGTTTGGTTAGTGACAGTGCATATGCATTATTCATGGTGTGGTGGGATTTATGGGTAATTATTAAGAAGAGTGCTTGAAGGGAGAGTTTTTGTGAATGTATATACTTTTGGGCTTAGAGTATGAGTGTAGAGAGTGCAGTGGTATATTTTGCATTAGGGCCAAGAGTGGATTATGTGTGTATCTGGAAAACAATGACAAATGCATTATAGTTGATTTCATTGTTATGTATATTTGGAGAGGGTCAGGAGACTTTGTGTGTGTTTGGAAGTTGTTGTATGCACATCAAGTGTTTCTGAGAATAGAGTCATATTTATGTGTGTATTTTGTGGGTTGTGACCATATCCTTTAGTGTCATGAATGTTCCAATTTTATAATCATGGTGTGTCTGGTTGCATTAAATCTTCAGGAGGTTCTAAGAGTTGTTTGTGTATGTTGAAGATGAAGTAATATTACTAATGTTTATCAAGTATGTATTTCTTTTGAGTGTATCAAGTCTGTATGATTTTCCAGAGGATTTAGGATTCTGTTTGTGTGAGTTCTGGCAACAAGTAGGGTTGTGTGAGTATGTTTGTGTTTGTGTGAGTATTTTCAATGTTTGGTGGTATCTTGTGCACTTGTTTTCAGGTAGTGCATTTTATGTATGAATGTATAAGCATGTAATTTACAAAGTATAGTTCATAGCTGCATGTCCCGGAGTGTGTATTTGGGAGTAGGGGTTGAGTATATGTTTTTGAAGGAAACATGTTGTGTACATATTCAGGGAATGCAAGGATGGGGTCGATTTGTGCATATGTGTGTTTGGTGGGATGGCAGTGAGCTGATGGTTGTACACCTGTTTTCAAACACGAGTGGTTTTTACAGAATCTGTAGCAGAAGAGGTTGTCACATGTGTACATACATGAGCAAGGGGCATGTGCACATGTCTTTGTGGTGGTGTGTGTGTGTGTGTGTGTGTTGGGTTCTGAATGCAGTCCAGGAGAACATTGGTGATGGCAAGTTCTTCCCATATGCACTTGTTTCTGTTGATCTGGTGTGTTGCTCTCACACTCAGCTGGTACCCACTGGAGGCCAGTGACTGTGGCAGAAGTGAGATTCTGCTTTCTGGTTCTTATCCCATGGGTCTGAGTACATTAATTGTGCTGGTGGGTGGTCATGCCTTTTGTGCTTGAGTGGTGCTAGCCTCTAGGATTCTGGGCTGGTGGATGTAAGCAGATCAGGGATGACCCCTCAGGAGTGGTGGGGGGAGATTTTCCTCCAAGATGGCCATTTTTATCCTGAATGGTTCAGAGGTACTGACTCAGGAAGGAAACTGCCAGGAGATTCACAGATCCAGGAGTAATTCCTGAGATAGATATTTATGTTTGTCCACCTGTTGCTTCCTCCCTTGGATTTTTCCCACTGCTGAGACAAAGTTCAAAACCCTAAGTGCATTCCCCACAGGACCCTCCCAGCCTGGCTGTGTTAGTGACCCATGTATTCACATGCCTGAGCTCACAATGTGCATGCTCTCACAACACCAGTAGCTCTACAATTATCATATAATTGTATGATTATCATATAATCATATAACTGTGTCTTCAGTCACATTCGAATAGGAGTTAAGAGCTGAAAATCCAATAATAGTGGCTTTTAAATTTTTCCTGAGAGCTATGCTCATTATTATTCTTTATTTTTTGGCATGACTGAATTAGTGATCCTTCCTTTCGGCCTACATGGTCCTTCAACATTTCTTATTTTTTAAAAAACATCTATTTATTTTTTGTTGTATTTGGACACAATACCCCTACTTTATTTATTTTTCTGTGGTGCTGAGGATTGAACCCAGGGCCTCACACATGCTAGGTGAGCACTCTTCCGCTGAGCTACAACCACAGCCCAACATTTCTTATTGATATGATCTCTGAGTGAAGAATTTTTTCAGCTTTTATTTATTTGGAAATAAACAAAATACAAGCAGTTGTATGTAAAAAGATACTATACTTGTGCATGATGAATAAGTAAATAAATAATAAAAAATTTAAAAAATGTGATTTACTTACTTATATATGATCAAATACACTTAAGGAAGTTTTATCATCTTAACCATTTAGGAATGCACGTCAGTGGTTTCAGTACATTTGTATTGCCACACTTCTGACACCATCATGCAGCCACACAACTTGTTCATTTTGCAAATTTTTAAAAAGTATTTATTTATGTGTTTTAGTTGTACATATGCCTTTATTTTTACATGGATGCTGAAGATCAAACCTGGGCCACGCACATGCCAGGCGAGCGCTCTACCGTTGAGCCACAACTCTAGCCCCATCATTTTGCAAATTTGAAACTCACTCATTTTTTAAAGAATAAGTCTCAACTTCCCCTCTTCCTAAGGGCTTAACCCACTATTCACTTTGTTCTATTATTCTGACTATTCTGTGTACCTCATATAAGTAGAGTTATACAAACTGTATTCCTCTATTTAGCATAATGTTCAGAAGGTCTGTTCATGTCCCAGCATTGCACAGAACTTCCTTCTGTATTCAGAACACATAATATCCTATCATATGTGTATATCACATTTAAAACATTTCTCCTTGAGACAGGAAAAGCAGGAATAGTGGAATGAATTTGACCAAACTATCCTAGTACATATGTGAATAGACCACAGTGAATTTCAGTATCTCTTTAAAGCACTATTTTAGAAAACTATAAATATGTAAAAGGAAGACTGGTACAGTAAAGGGAACAGGGCCAGGGAAGAGGGGAGGGAAAGGGCAAGTACTGAGGACTGAATTGGAACAAATTCCATTCCCTGCTTGTAAGGTTATGTTAAGATGAATCCCAATATCATGTATAATTGTAATACACTAAAGAAAAATGAAAACATTTCTCTTCTATTGACCCTTGAGTATAATGAATAATCCTGGTGTGATTATGTGGGTAAAAATATCTCTTTAAGCCCCTTCTTGTAATGTTTTAGAGGTGTATGCTGAGAAGTGGAATTGCAAGATATATAAATCTACTTTTGATAATTTGAGGAACCGGCATATATTTTTCCATGGAGTCTGTACCACTTTGCATTCTAACCCCAAATGCACTAGAGTTGCAGTTTCTACACATTCTCAGCAGTCCTGGTGTTTTCTGTTTCTTTGAAAGTAGTCATCATCATGGGTGTGAAGCCGTATCTTATTGTGGTTTTGATTTGCATTTCTCCACAGATTATTAATGTTGACCATCTTCCCATGTGCTTCTCAGACATTTTGTGTATCTTTTCCGGAGAAATCGCTATGCACGTCCTTTGTTTTTTTTTTTTTTTTTTTTTTTTTTTTTGTGATACCAGGGATTGAACTCAGGGGCACTCGACCACCGGGCCACATCCTGAGCCCTTTTTTGTATTTTATTTAGAGACAGGGTCTCACTGAGTTGCTAAGTGCCTCGCCATTGCTGAGAATGGCTTTGAACTCGCGATCCTCCTGCCTCAGCCTCCCAAAGTGCTGGGATTACAGGCGTGCACCACTGTGCCCAGCTCCATTGCCCATTTTAATATTGGGTTGTTGTTTTCATATTGTTGAGGTATAAGGACTCTTCACATCATGGATATTATCTCCTTATCAAATACATGATTTTCAAATGTTTTCTTGCATTCAGCAGGTTGCCTTTTCACTGTAATGATTGTGTCCCTAGATGAATGAAGTTTTCAATCTTGGTGTAATCTCGTTTCTCATTTTCTTTTGGTATCTGTGCTTTTGGTGTCCTATCCAAGAAATAACTTCCAAATCTAATGTCATGAAATTGTTCCCTTGTGTTTTTAGAGCCTTAAAGTTGTTGGTCTTGCATTTTGGTCTTCCATCCATGTTGAGTTAATTTTTGTGTCTGGTGTCAGACAAGTATCCAAATTCATTGTTTTGTTTGTGGCTACCTAGTTTTCTCAACAGCATTTGTTGAAATGTCTGTTTATTTCCCATTGAATGATATTGTCAGATATCATCTTAGAACATATCTAAGGGTTTCTTTTTTTATGGATTTTCTACTCTGTTTTATTAATCTACATTTCTATCTTTCATCTTCACACTGTTTTGATGGCCAGCTTTTCAGTAGGACGTCTTGAAATCAGGGTGTGTCAGATCTCCAACTTTGTTCTTGTTCAGCACTGTTTTGGTAGTTGGTAGATTTCAGTTTCCATGTTAATTTTAGGATGGTATTTTAAATTTTTGCAATGAGAAATTACTCTTTTTTTAGGAATTGCATTGAATCTGCAGATTGCTTTGTTTAGTATTGATGAGTGAAGAAATTAAAGTGTTCAAGCCCATGATCATTTGCTGTCTTTCACTTTTTGGTGTCTTTGTAAATTTCCTTCATAGCCTTATAGTTTTCAGTTTATAAGTTTTTGATTATCCTTGATATTAAGTAGGCTCTAGTATGTAATTCTATTTGATATGATAGATAAAATTGTTTTCTTGCTTTTATTTCCATATTTTTATTTTTAATTTATGTGGGGGTGTTATGTATTGGAACCTTTGCTGAATTTATTCATTCTGGTGATTATTTTCATGGAATTTTAAGATTTTATGCACATAAAAGTATGTCTTCTATGGACAGAGATAATTATAAGTCTTTCTTCCAATAACTATGCCCTTTGTGTCTATTTCTTGCCAAATTGGTCTGGCAAGGACTTCCAGTATGTTAAAAAGAGCTAGGGAAATCATGTATTCTAGTTTTAGGGAAAATATATTATTTTCTGATGAATGAATTTAGTAGCTGTGGGTTTTCAAGTATGTTGCTGTTCATTTTGTTGTTGTTTTATTCTGTGGGTTTTTTTTTTTTTTTCTGTCTCAGTAGTAAGGATTACACTCAAATTCTCACACATGCTAGGCATACCAACCACAGAACTATATCCTACCCTTTTTAAAATTTTATTTTGAGGCAGGGCCTGGTTAAGGTGTGCAGGTTGGCCTTGAACTTGTAATTTTCCTGCCTCATCTCAAAGGCTGTGTTTACAGGTATACATCAACACATTCATCTGTATTTCTCTCTTTTATTTCTAGTTCTTTTTTTTTTTCTCTTTTTAGTCAGGAAAGATGTTGATGTGGGATTGGTGCATTCTCAGTATTTGTATTTCCAGGTTCTTTTCAAGAACAAAGAATAGGAGGAGAAATATTCTAGATGGAACAAGAGGATTTATCAAAGTAAGAGTATACTGCCTTAGAAAGAGGCAGCAGGCTCCCTGAAGGAGAATGGGAGGCCTACAGACCAAGAAGGATCCATGAAGTTCTCTTTGAGAAATTACAAAGACCTGACCTGGGGTGGTAAATTGAGTGAGAGGATATGGATATTGCTTCATGAAAATAGAGAATGTTGACAGAAATTTTGTTTTCTCCAGGTTCATTTGGGTTCTTGGCTAACTTAAGTTGAGGAAGCGTAATTTGTTTTCATACTTGGTTTCTAAAGAGGTGGTGAAAACTACTTCCTGTCAGGTTGTAAAAGGACACAGCCAACAGGAGGAGAGATTAAAGGTTGCAGTCCCTGTT
This sequence comes from Tamias sibiricus, assembly GCA_025594165.1. Taxonomy (NCBI): domain Eukaryota; kingdom Metazoa; phylum Chordata; class Mammalia; order Rodentia; family Sciuridae; genus Tamias; species Tamias sibiricus. The sequence goes on from CM046671.1 coordinate 75,833,614, forward strand.
TATACTTGGAGAAGTTGTCATAAGACAAAAGTGAAGCAGCAAGAAGAACATGCAACATTAACTTCATAATTATAAACTACTTATCGGTTTTGAGGACTTATTTTGTCAGAATGGTAATCAGAGGTCCTATATAGGTTTACAGGTGTAAGATGAATTCCTGGAATCTGTGTTTAAGCCTGGATTATTTCAGGATTCAGAGGGAGGGGGTTAACACAAGAGAGATGAATCCATCTTGGTATGCCCAGTACCTTTATGGCCTTAGGAGTAGCTAAAATGACTGTGTAATATTCCTTCCATCTAGGCTATACCTGTTTTGATAGATCCACCTCATTCCAGGTGTAACTAGAATTTGGTCTGTTGGCTTTCTTTTCTTCTGAAGTTCTATGGACGTTACTGGGCATGGCCAATGGGCATTCCTGCATATTTGGTAAGTGGTCTGAACTCATCCCAGATGAATCAGGTACTACAGAAGCTGATTGATTTCTTAGTCTAGAACCATATTTGCTGATAGAAAGGGTGTGCCATATAACTCTCATATGGATGTAGGGCCAGATAAACTTTCAGAGTATTTCTAACTCTGATAAGGTCAACGGGAAGTAACTTTGGCCAGATTTTGGACATTGGCTGACAAATCCTAGATCAAATCCTCATAAAGAAATGGTTGGTCCTTTCTTTTTTACTTAAAGATTAGGGTGCCAAGCAGAATGTAGACAAAGCTGTATCCCCTGTGCTTTTGCTACTTACTGGGTAATTTGTGCCATAAAAGCTGGACCATTGTCACTTTGTAGAGATCTTGGTAAGACAAACTGGAGATGATTTCCTTTAGGAATATCTTTGCTACCTCCTGTGCCTTTTCTCCCCTCTAAGGGTGAAGTTTTATAGCCACCCAGTAAACGTATCTGTGGAGATTAGGAATAGTTTATATCTTGTGAACATGGGCATATGGGTAAAATCTAGTTGACAGTCTTCCCTGTGTATGACCCCTGGTGTTGAGCTTGTTCTATGAGAGGTGGTGGTAGCACATTTATGGAGTCACTTTAGGTGTACAGAGAAAAATTTTGGCTGAGCTGGCAGGTGGTATTTGGTATTCCAAAGTTCATAAACACCCAACTGACCATCCCCATTGTAGCATCTCTTCCCATGTGGAAGGAATCATATACTCCCTCTATGTATGTAGGGTAATAATGTCTTTCTCATTCCACTGTCCTTCCCATATTCACACTACCTTCCCTCCCTCCCCTCTGCACAACCCGAAGTCCCTTCATTCTCCCCCTCCCCATTATGGAGCAGCACCTGCTTAACAGAGAAAAAATTTGGCCTTTGGTTTTTTGTGTTTGGCTTTTTTCACTTATCATGATATTATCCATCTCCATCCATTTACCTGCAAATGCCATAATTTCATTCTTCTTTAAAGCTGAATAATATTCCATTGTGTATATGTACTACATTTTTTTATCCACTCATCTGTTGAAGGGCATATAGATTGGTTCCATAGTTTAGCTATTGTGAATTGAGTTGCTATAAACATTGATGTGGCTGTATCACAATAGTATGCTGATTTTAAGTTCTTTGCATATAAATCGAGAGTGCGATAGCTGGGTCAAATGGTGGTTCCATTCCAAGTGTTCTGAGGAATCTCCATGCTGGTTTCCATAGTGGTTGCACCAATTTGCAGTCCCACCAGCATAATGGTACTTATTTCCCCACATCCTTGTCAACAGTTATTGTTGTTTGTATTCTTGATAATTTCCATTCTGACTGGAGTGAGGTGAAATCTTAGAGTAGTTTTGATTTGCATTTCTCTAATCACTAGTGATGATGAACATTTTTTCATATGTTTGTTGATGGGAGGTCTTTCCATCTTCTTGTGTCCTCTTCAATTTCTTTTTTCTGTGCTCTATAGTTTTCATTTTAGAGGTTCTTTACCTTCTTTATTAGATTAACTCCCAAGTATTTTTTGAGGTTATTGTGATTATTGTATTTCTTCTTCTATAAAGTGTCTATTCAGTTCCTTAGCCCATTTATTGATTGGGTTATTTGTATTTTTGGTGTTTTAAATCTTGAGAGCTTTATATATCCTGGAGATTAGTGCCATATCTGAGGTGTGTGCAGTAAAAAATTTCTCCCATTCTGTAGGCACTCACTTCACATTATTGTTTCCTTTGCTGAGAAGAAGCTTTTTATTTTTAGTCCATCCCATTTATTGATTCTTGATATTACTTCTCATGTCTTAGGAGTCTGGTTAAGGAAGTCAGGTCCTAAGCTGACATGGTAGAGAATTGGTCCTACTTTTTCTCCTATTAGGCACAAAGTCTCTGTACTAGTGCCTAAATCTTTAATCCACTTTGAGTTGATTTTTGTACATGGTGAGGGATAGAGGTTTAATTTCTTTTTGTTACATATGGATTTCCAGTTTTCCTAGCACCATCTGTTGAATAGGCTATTTTTTCTCCAATGTATGTTTTTGGTGACTTTGTCCAGTATGAGATTATTATAGCTCTTCAGTATAAGTTGAGGTCCTGTATTTGTGATGCCTCTAGCATAGCTCTCTTTGCTCAGAATTTCTTTGGCTATTATGGGTATTTTTCCAAATGGATTTTAGAACAGCACTTGCTAGTTCTGACAGGAATGCACTTGGTATTTTGATGTGCATGGCATTGAATGTTTATAATGCTTTTGATAATATGGCCATTTTAACTATTAATTCTGCCTAGCCAAGAACATGGGAGGTCTTTCCATCTTCTTGTGTCCTCTTCAATTTCTTTCTTCTGTGCTCTATAGTTTTCATTTTAGGGGTTCTTTACTTTCTTTATTAGATTAATTCACAAGTATTTTTTGAGGTTATTGTGATAATTTTCCTAATTTTATTTTTGGCAGATTCATTATTGGAATATATTGGAAAGTAATTGGTATTCGGCCAAACTTTTAATCAGCTCTAGAAGTCTTCTGGTGATTTTTTTTTCTAAATATATGATCATGTCATCAGCAGAGATAATTTGAGCTTTTCATTTTCTATTTGTTTCTCTTTAATTTCCTTCTGAAGCCTGATTATTCTGGCTAGAGTTTCACAAGCTATGTTGAATAGGAGTGGTGAGAGTGGACATTCTCGTATTGTTCCTGTTTTTAGAGCAAACACATTCAGTTTTTCTCTGTTCAGTATGCTATTGCCCTGGGATTTGTCATCTGTATCCTTTACAATGTTGAAGGACATTCCTCTGTCCCTAGTTACTGTAGTGTTTTAAACATAAATGGATGCTATACTTTTTCAGATGTTTTTTCTGCAACTATTGAGATAAACGTGGTTCTTTTCCTTAACCCTATTTATGTGGTGATTTACATTTATCTATTTCCCTATGTTGAACCAATCTCACATCTTTGGGATGAAACCCACTTGATGGGTTTCTTCACATTTTTTATCTGGTTTGCTCATATTTTATTAACAATTTTTTGCATCTATGTTCATCAAGGATTGTTATGGTTTTGATATGAGGTGTCCCCTAAAAGCTCATGTGTGAGACAATGCAAGAAGGGTTAAAGGACAAATAATTGGGTTATGAGAACCTTAATCAACCAGTGAATTAATCCCACTAATTGGATTAACTGAGTGGTAACTGAAGGTGGGTAGGATGTGGCTGGAGTAGGTGGGTCATTGGGAGTGTGCCTTTGGGGTATATATTTAGTATCTGGTGAGTGGACTCTCTCTGTCTCTCTCTTTCTCTCTTACTCCCTCCCTCTCTCTGCCTCCTGATAATCATGGACATGGCAGCCAAGAAGCAGAGAGAGCCTGAGTGTAAGGAGTCAAGAGCAATACCTTTATAAAGGTATGCCCCAGTGACCTATTTCCTCCAACCACACCCTACCTACCTAGAGTTCTCATTAATCCATTCAAATTATTAATCAATCAAATGGATTGATTCACTGATTAGTGTGACTCTCTCGAAATCTAATCATTTCACCTCTGAATATTTCTGCATTGTCTCACACAAGAACTTTTGGGGGATATCTCATTTCCAAAGCATAACAATACTGTTCATTCTTGCACCTCAGTCTGGATAAGCTAGGCCAGTTCTTCTCCAGGCTTGCTTATTCTTTTTTCTGCATGGTGAGGTCTGCTGTTTAACTACTTGAGCAGTGTTTTCACTTTTTTTAGCTTTAGAATTTTTTTTGTAAATTTTGACTTTATTTAGTAATATTGTTCATTTTGTGAGCAGTCATTCTCTTAGTTTCCTCTTGTATGTTGTTCAGAGTTTCCTTTTGCTTTTTGAGTATATTGAAAGTAGTTGATTTAAAGTTTTTGTTCAGCAAGTCTGATGACTGTGGTCCTTCTGGGAAATGTTCGATAATTTATTCCCTGTGGATGGGTCAAGTTTTCTTATTTGCCTTTCTACCTCATAATTTGTTTTTACATATGGCCCTTTAAGATAATGTAGCAGTTATCAAGATTAGATTCTCTTTCATCACCAAGATTTGTCATTGTAGATATTTACTTCTGCTGATGTTATATCTTCCACTTGTTTGAATCTCCAGCTTGCCTTTGAGAAGATACGTAACAGTGATTATGGGTGGATCCAAACCATCTTGATAATGAGAAAACTCTTTTGCACTCACACTACTGTGTGAGAGCCTAAAAAGCCACCTTCATCCCATGAGCCTCACTTTCTTGTTCTGATTATCTCGATTATAGTATGTGTGGCTCACATTTTGGAGTCTTATCCTCCCATCCTCCTACTGATCCCCACTTCGTTGAGAGTATCCCTGCATGTTTCTTCTCCTCTTTATGCCCCCCTCCCCAGATTCCGTGTAGGGGGCCAACATGCACTACTTCTCTTTCTATGTCTGGCTTATTTCACTTAGAATTATGATATCCAGTTCCATCCATTTTCCTGCAAATGACATGATTTTTCATCATTGTGGCAGAATGATGCCTTGTGTAATATACCCCATTTTCAGTATACATTCATCTTTGGATGGGTACCTAGGCTGATTCTATACATTGTGAATTGTGCTGTGATAAATGCGGGTATACAGATGTCTCTATGACATGCTGACTTTAATTTCTTTGATATATGCCTAGGTTTGTTCTAGGCAGATCATATTATAGTTCTATTTTTCATTATTTGAGGAATTGCTATACTGATTTCCATAGTGGCTATATGAATTTAAATTCTCAACAGTGTGTAAGGAGTGTTCCTTTCCTCCCTCATCTCTGCCAGCATTTATTGTTTTTTAGTATTTTTCCTGACAGCAACTCTGACTATGGTGAGATGGAATATCAATGTATGGCTTTTTTTCCCCTATTCTTTTCTGAACCCAGAGAAAATCATAGCAGTTCCTCAAGAGTGAAACAGAACAGCAGTTCTGCAGTGACCAAGTCCTCTCACAGAATTACATCACCAGTCTTCCTCCCTTCCTCTCTTCTCCCCTCTTCCTTCCCTTCCCCTACCATCTCCCCTTCCCTCCCTTTTCTTCTCTTTTTCTCTTCTCTCCCCTTCTTTTTCTCTTCCCTCCCCTCCCCTTTTCCCTTCCTTCCCTGTCCCCCATATCTGCTCCACTCCCTTTGCTTCCTTCAGTCTAACCCGAGTATATCGATTCTTCCCTAGAACACAATAAGGGGGTGTGTTCTAGGGAAGAATAGATGTACTCGGGATTATTGTCTAATTGTATTTCTCCTTCTGTGAAGTGTCTGTTCAGTTCCTTAGACCATTTATTGATTGGGTTATTTGTGTTTTGGTGTTAAGTTTTTGGAGTTCTTTATATATCCTGAAGATTCTATCTGAGGTATGTGCGATAAACATTTTCTCCTGTTCTGTAGGCTCTGTCTTCACGTTATTGTTTCCTTTGCTGAGATGAACCTTTTTACTTTGAATCCATCCCATTTATTGATTCTTTATTTTACTTCTTGTGTTTTAGGAGTCTTGTTGGGGAAGTCAGTTCATGAGCCATGAGGTGAAGATTTGGGACTACTTTTTCTTCTGTTAGGTGCAGGGTCTCTGTTCTAGTGCCTAAGTCTTTGATCCACTTTGAGAGTTTCATGCAGGGTGAGAGATAGAGATTTAATTTTATTTTTCTACATATGGATTCCCAGTTTTACTGGCACCGTTTGTTGAAGAGACTATCTTTCTTCCAATGAATATTTTTGACATATTTGTCTAGTATGAGATAACTGTATTTATGTAAGTTTGTCTCTGTGTCTTTTATTCTGTACCATAAGTCTACATGTCTGTTTTAGAGCCAATACCATGTCATCTTTGTTATTATGTCTCTGTGGTATAACTTAAGGTCTGGTATTATGATGCCTTCTGTTTCACTCTTCTTGCTGAGGATTGCTTTAGCTATTCTGGGCCTCTCACTTTTCTGAATGAATTTCATGATTGATTTTTCTATGCAGAGTGTCTTTGGGACTTTAGTAGGAATTGCATTAAATCTGTATAACACTTTTGGTAGTATGGCCATTTTGACAATGTTAATTGTGCCTATTCAAGAGCATGGGAGGTCTTTTCATATTCTAAGGTCTTCTTCAATTTCTTTCTTTAGTGTTCTGTAGTTTTCATTGTAGATGTCTTTCACCTCTTTTGTTAGATTTATTCCAAAGTATTTTTGAACCTATTTTGAATGGGATAGTTTTCCTAATTTCTCTTTCAGTTGATTCATCACTAGTTTGTAGGAATGCATTTGATTTATGGATGTTGATTTTATATCCTGCTACTTTGCTTAATTCATTTTATGATTTCTAGAAGTTTTCTGGTGGAATTTTTTTGTATCTTCTAGATGTAGAATCATTTTGTTGGTAAGTAGGGATAGCTTGAGTTCTTCTTTTACTACTTATATTTCTTTAATTTCTTTCATCTGTCCTAATTGCTCTGGCTAGAGTTTTCAGGACAATGTTGAATAGATCTTCTGAATAAAAACTAAACCATAGAAATAAGACAATTAATAATTTTAGACTTATAGACATACATAGAATATTTCATCCATCAGCAAACAAATAAACTTTCTTCTCAGCAGTACATGAATCCTTTTCTAAAACAAACCATATTTTAGGCCACAAAGCAACTCTTAGCAAATACAAGAAAATAGAGATAATACCCTGCATGCTATTAGATAATAATGAATGAAGTTAAAAGTCAACAATAAAATAAAAGAATAGAAGCCACTTTAAACCCAGAGATTAAATAATACACTATTGAATGACAAATGGACAGCAAAATAAATCAAGGATGAAATAAAAAAAAATACTTAGAGGTAAATGAGAACACACCAATACAACATATCAAAATCTCTGAGACAGGGGCTGGGGTTGTAGCTCAGTGGTAGCATGCTTGCCTCGTATGTGTGAGATCCTGGGTTCAATCCTCAGCACCACATAAAAAATTTAAATATAAGGATATTGTGTCCATCCACAACTAATAAAATATATTTTAAAAATCTCTAAGACACTATGAAGGCAGTGGTAAGAGGAAAGTTCATTGCATTGCACTCATTCGTTAAAATAATAGAAAGTCAATGAATAAATGACCTAACATTACATCTTAAACACCATAAAAAGAAGAACAAATCAACATAAAAAACAGTAAAAGAGAGTAAATAATTAAAATCAGAGCTGAAATCAATGAAATTGAAGTAAAAGAAAAATTCAAAAAATTGACAAAAGAAAAAGTTGGTTCTATGAAAAAAATAAATAAAATTAATAAACCCATAGCTATGTTAATGAAGAGAAAGAGAGAGAACTCAATCTATTCAAATTTGTGATGAAAAAGGAAATATCATGATGTACACTACTGAAATACAGAAGATAATCAGAAACTATTTTAAAAACTTATACTCCAACAAAATAGAAAATGTTGAAGACATCGACAAACTTCTAGAGACATTTAACCTACCCAAACTAAATCAGGAGGACATACACAATTTAAACAAATCAATCTCAAGCAATGAAATAGAAGACATCATCCAAAGCCTACCAACCAAGAAAAGCTCAGGACCACAAGGATTCTCAACTGTGTTCTACAAGACCTTCAAAGAATTAACACCAATACTCTTCAAATTATTTTATGAAATAGAATAGGGAACCCTTCCAAACTCATTCTATGAGGCTAGTATCACCCTGGATACCAAAACCAGACAAAGACACATCAAGGAAAGAAAACTTCTGCCAATATCCCTGATGAACATAAATGCAAAAATTCTCTATAAAATTCTAGCAAATCACCTACAAAAACATAATTAAAAAACAGTGCACCACAATCAAGTGGGGTTCATTCCAGGGATGCAATGTTGGTTCAACATATGCAAACCAATAAATATAATTCATCACATCAATAGACTTAAAGACAAGAATCATGATCATCTCAATAGATGCAAAAAAAAAAAAAAAAAAAGCATCCAACAAATTACAGCATCCATTCATCTTCAAAACACTAGAAAAACCAGGGATAGTGGTAACATACCTCAACATTGTAAAAGCTATATATGCTAAACCCAAGGCCAACGTCATTCTAAACAGAGAAAAATCAAAAGCATTTCCTCTAAAATCTGGAACAAGACAAGGATGCCCTCTTTCACCTCTTCTATGCAACATAGTCCTAGAAATTGGTAGATTTCATTCTTTAACACTTCCCCATGCCCTCACCTACTTCCTCAACCTCATTACTTTTTCTTGGCTTTTTTTGGGTCTCCCTTATGTTTTCATGAGTTTCCTTTTTAAAAATTCCTTTTTCTCTTAAGCACCTGCATATGAGAGAAAACATTCAACCTTCGACTTTCTGAGTCTGGCTTGTTTCATTCAGCATGATGTTCCCCAGTACAATTCACTTACCAGTAGATGGCAGTTTCTTTCTTCTTTGTGGCTAAGTAGAACTCCATAGTGTATACCACATTTTCTTTATCCATTCATTTGTTTACAGACACCTAGACTGGTTTGATGACTTAGCAACTGTGAATTATGCTGCTATAAATACTGGGGTGCATGAATCATGATAACATGCTGATTACTTAAAAAAAAATTTTTTTAGTTGTAGATGACACAATACCTTCATTTTATTTATTTCTTTTTATGTGGTGCTGAGGATCAAACCCAGTGCCTCACACATGTTAGGCAAGTGCTCCACTACTGAGCTACAACCCCAGGTCTGCATGCTGATTACTTTTATGGGACAGATTAGAAGGTGTTGAATTTTGGTGTCATATGCTGGGTCCATTCAGAGACTTTGATGGATGTGAGTACTCTTTTCCATAGTGCATACTGGTTCTGCTTTGTATTCCCACTAACAACATGTGAGTGTTCCTTTCTGTCTACCTGCTCAACAGCATTTATTGTCATTTATAATCTTGTTGCTTGACATTCTACTTGGATGAGATGAAAACTCAAATGTAGTTTTGATTTGTATTTCTCTGATTGCTAAGGATATTGAGCATTTTTTTTCATATATTTGTGATTCATTTGCATTTCCTGTTTTGAGAAATGTCTGATTAGTTCATTTGACCAAATGTTGATTGAGTTACTTTCTCAGTATCTAATTTTTTTTTAGTGTATTTTGGATTTAAATCCTCTCTTAGCAGAGTAGTTGGCAAAGATTTTCTCCCATTATATAGGCTATCTTTTCATGATCTTATTTATTTTCTTTGCTATGCAGAAGTTTTTTTTTTTAATTTATTTATTTACTTTAGTTGTACACAATGCAATTGCATTTATGTTTACATGGTGCTGAGGATCAAACTCGGGCCGTGCACGTGCGAGGCGAGTGCTCTGCCGCTGAGCCACAACCCCAGCCCCAGAAGTTTTTAAAATAGAATTACACGCCATAATTACTTATTTTTATTTCACTCTGATAATACCCACACCACAGAAGTTGTTGAGAAGATTAAATAAAATAATATTTGAAAGTGTTTAGAGCTTTAGCAGTCTTAGGAAATGAGAGCCTATAACTCTATGTTGGACTGTGGACCCTGTGTCCTCTTCTAACAGGTGGAAAGTTTTCACTAATCCCTGGGTCTTTGATTCACTTGACAGTACATTTTTGTGCAGGGTGAGAGATAGGGATGCAGTTTCATTCTTCTACATGTGAATATCCAGTTTTTTTGAGCGCCATTTGTTAAACAGCCTGTTTTACTACATCGTAGGTTTCTGGCACCTTTGTCAAGGATCAGATGACTGTATCTGGATGGGTGTTGTTTTTTAATCATTTTGGTCTTCATGTCTGTTTTTGTGCCAATTCCTTGCTAATTTTGTTATTATAACTGTGTTGTAAAATTTAAGGTTAGGAATTTGGAATGCTCTACCCTGTTCTTTTTGTTCAGTGTTCCCTTGGTTATTCTGTGTCTTTCATTCTTCCATATGAATTTTAGGACTGTTTTTGTCTAGATCTTTAAAGATCATCTTTGTCCTTGATGGGGATTGCATTGAATGCATGCATCATTTTTGGTAATATGCCCATTTTGATAATGTTAGTTCTATCTATCCAAGAATGTGGTAGGTCTTTTCATTTTCTATTGATTTTCTCAATTTATCTCTCTAGTGTTCTGTAATTTTTATTATAGACCTATTTCACCTCCTTGGTTAGATATTTATTTATAGGTATTTTTTTAGTTGATGGACCTTTACTTTTTATTTATATGTGGTGCTAAGAATCGAACCCAGTGCCTTGCACATGTTAGGCAAGCACTGTACCACTGAGCCACAACCCCAGCCTTTCATAGGTATTTTTTTAGGTTGTTGTGAATGTAATTGTTTTCCTGATATTTTTTCATCAGGTATGTTATTGGTGTATAGAAAAGCTATTGATTTTTGCATGTTGATTTTGTGTCCTACTACTGTCTTGAATTATTTTTATCAGCTCTAGAAATCTGGTGGAGATTTTTGAGTATTTTAAGTATAGTATCATATCATCTGCAAACAGATAATTGGGCTTCTTCTTTTCTTCTTTGCATTCATTTAATTTCCTTCTTTTGTGCAACTTCTCTAGTTAAAATTTCTTGTGCCATATTGAATGGGAGTTAGAAGAGTGAACATCATTGTCTTTTTCCTGACTTTAGAGAAAAAACTTTCAGTTTTTCCCTGTTTAGCATGATGTTGGCTGTGTATTTATCATATATAGTCTTTATGATGTTAAGTTTCTCTGTTTTATATGTGAATGGGTGCTGAATTTTGTTTAAGACTTTTTCTGCATCTTATCAGTATGCTCAAGTTATCTTTGTCCTTGTCTTTATGTGATGAATTACATTTATTAATTTGTGTTTGTTGAATCCACCTTGCATCCTTGGAATGAAATCCACTTTCTTAATGCACACAGTTTCCTTGATGTGTATTTGAAAATGAATTGCTAGTATTTTATCAGGGATTTTTACATCTGCGCTCTTTCCTCAAAGTATCCCCATCTGGCTTTCATATCAGAGTGATACCTGTTTCATGGAATGAATTTTGGACAGTTCCCTCTTTCTATTTCACAGAACCAGTTGAGGAGCATTGACAATAATTCTTCTTTCAAAGTCTGGTGGAATTCAGCTGTAAATCTGTCTGGTCCTATGCTTTTCCTCGGTGGAAGGAAAAGGGTTTTTTTGTTTGTTTGTTGATTTTTTAAAAAAAATTTGTTTGTTTTAGTTGTACACAATGCCTTTATTTTTATGTGGTGCTGAGGATCAAACCTGGGCTGCACACGTGCTAGGCTAGTGCTCTACCACTGAGCCACAACCCCAACCCTTGTTTGTTGCTTTTAGTAACTGCTTCAATCTTGTTGTTTCATATTGTGTACTTAGGTGTTTTATAACCTCTCAGTCCAGTTTGTGAAGGTCACGTATGTCCAGAATTTTGTCAATATGTTCTAGATTTTCCAATTTATTGGAATATGATATCAAAAGAGTCCCTAATAATTCTCTGGTTTTCAGAAATGTCTTTGGTAATATATTTTCCATTTATAATTTTGTTGATTTTTCTTCTCTTTAAAGCAGAGGTTAAAGGTCTTATCAGTCCAGTTTATCTTTTCAGAGAATAACTCTTTGTAACCCCAATCCTTTTTGTTTCTTATTCTCTATTTCTTTAATTCTGGCTCCGATATTATTTCATGTCTTTAATTGGTTTTGGAATTAGTTTGTTCCTCTTTTCCTAGCACTTGAGACTGATTATTTGGTATCTTCCTTTTCACTGTAGGCCTTTAATGCTATCAAATTTCCTCTTACAATCATATTCACAGAGATTCTATTAGGTTGTACCTGTTCTTATTTGTTTCTAAGAATTTTTTGAATTCTCCACTGATTTCTTCTATGACTCATTAATAGTTAGCAAGCATGTTATTCAAACTCCATGTGTTTATATTGTGTTTGTATTTTTCTTGCTATTGGTTTCTAATTTTATTTTATTATGATAAGATAAAATGCAAGGAATTATATCATGTTTTTGCATTTACTAAGTCTCCCTTTGTGTCCTACAATATATTTAATTTGGGAAGAGGTATCATAAGTAGCTGAGAAGAAAGTAAGTTGATTATTGATGAAAAAAATATTCTGTAAGTCTCTGTTAAGTCCATTTGTTTAATCACATTTATTTAGATCAGAAAAGTCTTGACATAGATTGTGTGTTGATGAGAGACTTGTGTGGAAATTACCCAGTATTATTGCATTGTGTCTATCTGAGTGTTTATGTTGAGTCAATTTTTTTTTTAATTTAAGTGGGTGTACAGAGGCTTGGGGAATAAATAATTACAATCTTTTCATCTTCTGGTTATACGGTTCCCTTTACAAGTATGAGCTAATCCACTTTGTGTCTTCTGGTTAATTATGTCTTGAAATCTATTTTGTCAGATAAAGTGTAACTATGCATGGTGGTTTTTGTTTTTGTTTTGTTTGTTTGTTTTGGTGTCTAATTGATTATCTTTTTTCCATTCTTTTCCTTCATGCTTTGTATGTATTTGTCTTTTAAGGTGAATCTCTTGGAACAAACAGAGTTGGATTATGTTTTTTGATCTTCTCTGCTAGTCTGTTATTTTTGGTTGGACAGTCGAGACCAATTATATTCAGTGTTCCCACAGAGAGATAACAATGATTTCCTCTGCTTCTATTTCCAGTGTTTAATTTGGTCCCAGTTAGCCTTTACTTGGCTTGTGTTCTAATGTGACTCATCCATTTGTGTTGTCTGATTCTTTTATTTCTTCTGTGTATAGCATTTGTTGAAGTTTTTCTGTAGTGCTAGCTTAGTAGTCATTGTTTTGGTTTGTACTTCTCTTGGAAGGTTTTTATTTCTTCATCAGCCGTGAAGGATACCTTTACTGACATAGCAGTCTTGGTTGGCAAGTATATTCTTTACTTATTTTTGGAGTGTGTGTGAAGAAAACAGCAGTAGTTCTCATTGACTTCACAGTAAATGTGAGTTTCCCATTTTCTCTCAAGTCTTTAAAATTGTACCTTTTGTGTATATTAGAGATTTTACTTATAATGTCTTATGGAGAGGATCTGAATAGGTCTTGTCTGTTTGGGGCTCAGAATGTGGATTTTCATCTCATCCCCAAGGTCTGGAAATTTTTTCTGATGTTATTTCACTGAATAGGTGACGCATAACCTTAGGTTGTACCTCACCAATCTCTTCATTGTCAATGATTCTTAGGTTGAGTCTTTTAATGTTGTGCCAGATTTCCTACATATTCTAATTTGTTATCTTTTTGTTTGTTGTCTTTTGTTTGTTTTTAAGATCACGTACCCTATCTTCAGGGCTTGAAAATCAGTCTTCTCTGTTGTTGATTCTTTCAGCTGGTGTTTTACTTGGATTTATAAGCCTGTCATTTCCAGGATTTCTGTTTTGTTCATTCTCAGAATCTTTTTTACTGAAATGATCTTTTGTTTCCCGTATTTTCTCTATTAATTCTTGCTTAGATCTTGTAGTTAATGGATCATTAAAAATATCAATTTTCTAAATCCTGCATTTCTTTTAAGGCATTGTCTGTGGTCAGTTTTTGAATTGTTATTATGAGGTATTGGGGGCATTTTCCTTGCTTGCTCTTTCCTATTGCTTGTGAGGTGCCATGAGGTGTAGGTTTTTTCTTTTCTGGATCTGAAGAATGAGACTCATAGACAATAGAGGGTAAAGTGACAGAAATTATTTTGCTTTCTTTAAACACAGAAGTGCAGCTCCCATGAGAGAGGGGTCCAACATGAGTTTTTGTTGCTATTGTGAGGGGTTTATATTGGTGTTGTTGGAAGTGACTTTTAAAACCCTTGTCTGATGACTTTTAGGGAGTGAAGTTTCTATATCCAATCAGAATAAGACATTCTTCAATCATGATCCCCCCATCCTCCAATCAGGATGTTGATCAAGTGCTATTCATGTGCTTATTCACATGCCCATTAGATATTTTGTAAAAGGAATTTTAGCAATGGAGGTCCCTGCCTGTGTGCTCATCGTGTTTCTAGTTCCTGCTCTTATTCCCCCTTCTGAAGAAATAACCCTAACTGCTATTAGGGAATTTAGGGTTGATGACAATTCTACCTTCTTCAGGCTGCATGGGGTCATTAGATCTGGCAAATATGGAAACTCTTCAGTGGGTCTATGTAGAGGACCTTGATAATGCATCTGTAGTTCCATCTCTAGCGCAATCTGGAACTTGATAGCTTCAAGATGAGAAGGGACAGATTTCATTAAGGCATTTAATATACAGGGGCCAGAGAGAAAAATCAAACACATCGTGTCCAAGTGGGCAAGTAAGGGTCACAACCTTTTTTTTTTTAATATGTTTTATTAGTTGTAGATGGACACAATACCTTTATTTTATTTATGTGGTGCTGAGGATTGAACCCAGGGCCTCACACTGGAAGACAAGCACTCTACTGCTGAGCCATAGCCCCAGATCCTAAGGCCACAACTTTTGAAGGAGTTGTGCCTACAGGGATGTCCACCAATTGGAAAGCTCTTATTTATGAGTTACAATCCTATTGGAGTTTTTTTGTAAGTGGACTTGGAATCTAGAATTGTTAACATAAAAGTGATATTCTCCTTGCAAAAAGACAGTATCCCCCAGCATTGGTGGTCACAAATTCCAGAGCTTGGTGATTTTGTAGGACCTCTCCTACCAGGAGTCTTCCTTTTAGGTCAGTTTTTGGACTCCCCCATAGTGCTTCCGCTGAGTGCCTTAACAAGCTGGGCATAGTGATGTACAGAAGTTCCTTTAACAGCTCCCCCTGTGCTGTCCACTATCCCTCATGTTAAAGATATCAATTTAGTGAGAGCTGCAGGTATTGTCCTTTTGTCTTTACAATACCTTTTATGTACCTGAGGCATCTTAGCATCCCCTGGTACCATTGAAGCTTCCAAGGCCACGTAGGCCAATGAGCTATGGCCTCTCCACACTAGTGACAAGGAAATATATGCCTTATCTCCAGAAATGAAAAATAGCACCCATCATCTGACTCCAGATTTGTAAGAGCCCTAATAAGGAGATAGCTAAGATGGCGGCTAGCTGAGAGCCATAAGAGGTGTTTCAGTACTTTCACCTGATATTCATGCATTTATCTAAGAATCTTTCTATGCCCATGAACACTATGTGACGCACCTGTAAGTTTGAGCTGTTAACATGTGTATACTTGTTAAGGCAAAAAGCATTTAACCCAGTGAGGTTGGCTAGAGCGGGTGGTTGGAGTTGGAGAGGTTGTTGGAGCTGAAGAGAGAAGTTAGAAGAAGGAAGAATAAAGAACCTATTTATTTCCAGTCTGCCTCTGAATTCTTTCCTGTGGTATCGTTGCTGCAGGCGGCAATAGCTGCAGGTGGCAACACAGATTTATCTGGAACCCATATGGAAAAGGCAAGTTAGGGGGTTTTCACTGAAAGGACCTAGAGTCTTTTTAAATTGAAGCATCATATTAATCTGTTCAGATATTATATTGGCCAAGAATCCAAAAATATGCATTTTTTAAAAAAGAATTTTTGAGAGGAATCTAGTAATCTTCAGGTATTAGGGGGGTTGGTACTATTAAAAGACACTGACCTCCAACCTAGTGAGAGACGGAAGGTGTTACTTTTAAGACAGAAAGAGGCCTTACAGTGAGGGATAAATTGAAGCATAAGAACAAATGGGTCTCTTGGAGTCCCTTGCAATTTGGGATAATACCAACTGCATTATCCCCAAAGCAGAATTTGTGCCCCTTAATCTTCTTCAAAAGGTCTGAGGCCTGCTGCAGTCAGCCTTTCCAGATTCCTTTTCCTTTGGTGGACCCCTTTCTCAGGCATGCAGGGAGGAACTTACTAAAAGATAAGAATACTAGAGTATAAAAACCCAGCCATTTATTTCCCATCATGGCTTGGATTTTAAAGTGACATTTTTCTCTGATCTTAAATTGGTCTAGGCTCTTGCTCATGCAGACCACATTACAGATGGATATCCAGCTGGCAGCTAATGAGCAAGGAAAGTTGCCATTTGGGGCACAAAAGGCAAAAAGCTTACATATAGTGAATTCTGCCCATTTTCCTTCCCTTTTATAAAACAAGTCTAGCTATAAGTTGGTGTTATAGTTTATGTTTCTCTTTGGAGGCCATTTTATCCCATCCTCTAGCTTATATTTTGACCAGGCTTAGGTGCAGAAAAAAATATCAGACATTTTTTTTTTAGAGCTTGTGGCTCAAACTGATCTCAACTGTTTAACATACAGTACAGGGAGTATTTCCCATCAGTATGACAAAAAAGAGAATTGTCTCCTGATAGGGAGTAAACTGGTATTCCTTCCCTTTTCATGAGCAACCATGGGAAAGGGTTGTGGTCCTCTTGGATTCATCACTTTTGTCAACATGATCCTGTATCCTATGATTCCCTGTCTGTTATGATAAACCCTGAGCAAACTTTGTTGAGCCTACCAATATATTGATACACTTCTGGAGGGACAATTGTGCCTGACTCAGTATGGAGAAGTTTTTTAAAAGCTTCTCTAAGGTTAAACCTCATTGCACTGATACAAACCAGAATCCAACTCTCCATGCATCAAATCAACATGGTCCTCCTCAAACACCAAAATACTCTCATCAACATAACCTCCTATGTCTACCAGACTTCCACCACTCAGGCAAACCATGTCCCAAAGTAGCAGAGCCTACATCTGTTCCAAAGTCCCCCAAATGTCCACTGCATAAATGGCCAAACAACTGTCAGCTTAGGCTGTCACAACATAGTCAACACCTGAAACATACATGTCCAAGAACCAAATGTGCATGCTCAAAAGCTGAGTTCAAGTGCCAATGCAAATTTTGCAAAATTAAATCCCATGCTGGCTTAACACAGGCCACCCTCCTGCCTGTACCAAGCCCATACATGCCCCCATTCCATAAAGCCCCACATCAATACTCAAATCTCCCAAACACAACCAGCTCCTGGCTGTATATATACCTATAGCCATACACACCTAGGGCATAAACCATACTGCAGCAAACCAAAACAGCAAGCAGCCATGAAGCAACCATACAAAAGACCCCAAAACATGTTTGGCTTCAGTATAGGGATAGAAATTAATTCCTCTTTTCTTGAAAGTCAAAATCACTCTGGGCTTCTGTAGTTGGAGACTAAAAAGAATGCCCCAGGACCATCAGTGCTGTTGTTGGACCATTTAAAGTGAGGGATTTGTACACTGGGGACTTTGCCTCTGAGTACAGTCCAACCAGCTGTGATCCCCTTCAATGATTGGTGAGGATGTTGGTGGCTTCCATTGCTTTTGTGGGCAGCATTTTTTTGTAGTATCCCTCTTGGTCAGAGTGGTATTGCTACAAGCAGGCTATGATGGGAGCAATACCACTCTGGGAACCTTGTTCCAGAGCTTCTGCCTGTGTCCTGTAGGGTTATATATGTTACATTTTTATAATCAGGGTGTATCTGGTTGCATTCAAGCTTGAGGAGGTTCTAAGAGTTTTTTGTGTATGTTGGGGATAAAACAATGTTACTTATGTTTATTGAGTGTGTATTTCTGTTGAGAGAATTAAGTCTGTGTGATTTTCCAAAGGATATAGGATTTTGTTTATGTGACTTCCAGTAACAAGTAGTTTGTGTGTGTGAGTGTGTGTGTGTGTGTGTGTGTGTGTGTGTGTGTGTATTTGTTGTTTGGTGATATCATGTGCACATGTCTTCAGGAAGCATAGAGTATATAGGAATGTATAAGCCTGCATTTGGAAAAGTATACATTATAGTTGCATGTCTGTCAGTACCTAGGTGGTCACAGGCATGTGTATTTGGGGGTATGGATATAGTATATTTTTTAGAAGGGAAGGGGTGGTGTCTGTATTCAGAGAAGGCAAAGATGGGGTGGATTTACACATCTGTGTGTTTGGGAGGGGTGACAGTGAGTTGTGGGTCATGCACCTGTTTCCAAATGTGAGGGGTCTTGACGATATCTGCAGTGGAAGGGAGTGAGTGTGCACCCTCCCACGTGTGTGTGCCTGAGCAAGGGGTGTGTGCGCAGGTCTCTGTGGCTGAGTGGTGTGTGTGTGCATCTGTGGCTCTCAGGGGTGGCAGGAGCACATTGGTGATGGCAAACCTTTCCCATGTGCACTGACCCTTGTTCCTGTTGATCTGGAACTCCACAAGTGATTTATGCTTTCTCGTCCTTATCTGATGTCTGGCTACATTGGTTATAGTGGTGGGTGGATGTGCCTCTTGTGCTTGAGTGGTGCTGGCTTCCAGGATCCTGGGGCTGGCCAAGGGGAGCTAATCAGGGATGACCCCTCAGAAATGATAGGGTGAGATTTTCCTCCAAGATGTGAGGTATGGCCATTCCTCTCCAGAATGGTTCAAAAAGACTGACTCCAGAAGGAAGTTGTCGGGAGATTGTTTGTCCACCTGTTGTTTCCCCCCCTTGTGCTTTTCCCTCTGCCAAGACAAAGGCCGAGACCCTAAGTATAAGTCCCCACAGGCCCCTCCCTGCCTAGGTGTGTTGGGGGCCAATGTATGCACATGCCTGACCTCATGGTGTGCATACTCTGGCAACCCCATGAGCTCTATGATTATTGCATAGTTGCTCCTCAATAACGATAGGAGAGGAGTTAAAAACTGAAGGTACAATGATACTGGCTTTATATTTTCCTGAGGAGCTACCTTCATTGTTATTCTTCATTTCTTGGCATGACCCAGTGTGTGATCCATCCTTTCAACCTGAATGATCCTTTCACATTTCTTATTGATTCATTTTACTAGTGGAGAACTTCCTTGGTTTTTATTTATGTGGAAATAAATAAGGAGTTTAATTTTTTATATGTGATCAAATACAGCAAAATTTTACCATGTTAACTACTTGGGAAGAAACGTTGGTGATGTTCATTACACTAATTTTACCATTTTTCTGATATTAGCATGCAGCCACAGAACTTTTCTCATCTTTCAAAATTGAAGCTTATTTATTAGACAACAGTTGTCAATTTCCCTCATGTCCTGAGAAACCACCATTCTCCTCTCTGAATTATTTCGATCACTGTGTGTACTGTACCTCATATAAGTAGTATCATACAGTATGTATTCCTTTACTTAGCAGTCTCAAGGTTTACCCTTGTTCTGGTATTGGCCAGAATTTCCTTCATTTATCAGACCAAATAATATTCCATCTTGTGCTACATAAGAAAAGGCTGAAATAGTGGAATGAAATTGACAAAACTATCCTATGCACATATATGAAGAGACCACAGTGAATGTCATTTTTATGTACATCTGTAAAGTACTAGTTAAGAATACTATACATACACAGAAGGAAGATCTGTAGAGAGGAAGAAAGGAAACAGAGCCAGGGAGGAGGGGAGGGAATGGGCAAGTTCTGGAGACTGAATTGGAACAAACTATATTCCATGCTTATATATAACTATAACGCACAACTAAAAATTTTTTTAATAAATTCTTCCTAAATGGATCCTTTAGTATAATAAACAAACCTGGAGTGATTGTTATGTGTATAAGTATCTCTTCAAGCCCTTTCTTATAATGTTTTATAGGTGTGCACTGAGAAGTAGAATTGAAGGATCATATAAATCTACTTTTGATAATTTGAGGCACCACCATACAGTTTCCCATAGAGCCTGCACCACTTTTCATTCCAACCCATAGTGCATGAGGGTTCCAGTTCCTTCACATTCTCAGCAGCACTGGTGTTTTCTGTTCCTAACCCTCATTATGTGTATGAAGCTGGATTTCACTGTGATTTTTATTTTGATTTCTCCACTAATTATTGGTGTTGAACATCTTCCCATGTGCTTCTCAGCCATTTGCATATCTTCTTCAGAGAAACAGCTGTGTTAGTACTTTGCCCACTTGAATATTGGGTTGTTGTTTTCTTATTGTTGAGGTATAAGGGCTCTTTATATCATAGATCTTAACTGCCAATCAGAAATATTCAGAAATATGATTTTAAAATGTTTTCTTGCATTCAATGGGTTGCCTTTTCAATAATAAATGTGTCCCTTGATGAATCAAATTTTCAGATTTGATGTAGTTCAGTTTCTTTCTTACTTTTGGTGCCTGTGCTTTTGGTGTTCTGTCCAAAAGGTCACTGCCAAATCCATAATCATGGACTTTCTCTCTCTTGTGTTACAAGTTTTATAAGTTTTATAATTGCAGGTCTTTCATTTAGGTCTTCTATCCATGTTGAGTTAATTTTTGTCTATGGCGTCAGATAAGCGTCCAACTTCCTTGTTTGGTGTGTGTCTATCCATATGGTTTTCTCAACAGCTTTTGTTGAAAAGACATCCATTTCCACTGAATGGTGTGTCAGAAATCACTGGAGAATTTATATTGTTTTTTAAAAAATATTTTTTGCAGTTGTAGGTGGACAGCATGCCTTTATTTGTTTATTTTTATGTAGTAAGGATCAAACCCAGTGTTTCACACGTGCTAGGCAATCGCTTACGACTGAGCTTCAGCCCCAACCTCAAGGGTGTTTATTTTTTCTTTCTGAATTTTCTACTCTATTTTATTAATCTAATTTCTGTCTTTCAGTTTTATACCATTTTTATGACTGTAGCTTTTCAGCAGGGAATATTGAAATTATGATGCGTCAGATCTCCAATGTTGTTCTTGGTCAGAAATGTTTTTTGTAGTTGTTATTTTTCATATTTCACATTAATTTTAGGATGTATTTTAAAAGCTTTTATAGCCAATAATCTCCACATCATGTACAATCACAAAACTTGGATCATAATTAGAATAAGATGTAGTCCATGGTTGTATAAATATGTCAAAATATACTCTACAGTCATGTGTAACAAATAAAAAATAAAAATATAATATAAAAATGGTATTAATAAAAAGAGAAGTATTTGTGAGGGATGGCACTGAAACTGTAGATTGCTTTGAGTAGTGTTGACACTACCAAAACAAATTTACCAAATTTGTATTAACAAATTTAAATGTTCTGGCCCACGACTGTTTGATGTCTTTCACTTTTTGGTGTCATTCTAGGTTTCCTTCATTGTTTTGTATTTTTCATCTTACAAGTCTTTTGATCTCCTTGGTTACAGAGGGTCTAGTGTTTTGTTTTAATTGTTTTCTTGATTTTCTTTCCATATTTTTTATTTGGTATACAAGCACAGCTTATGTGTGGGTGGGTTGTGTATTGGCATCTTTGCTGCATTTATTCATTCTGGTGATTATTTTCTGGGAATCTTAAGGTTCTTGAGATATAAATTTATATTGGACATGGATAAAGGTTATTATACTTCTTCCTTTCCTCTTAGTATGCCCTTTTTCTCTACTTTTTGCTGATTGATCTGGCTAGGACTTCCGGTATGTTATAAAGAGCTAGTGAAAGCATGTATCATTGTCTTTTTTTTCACCTGGGGAAAATTATTCTAATCTCTGATGATTTAATATAGTAGCTGTGTGTTTTCCAACGTGTGGTGTTTATTTTGTTGTTGTTTGCATTCTGTTTTTTGCTCAGTATGAAGGATTGCTCCCATGGCCTCATACATGATAGGCATTATTCTACCAACCACAGAACTATATCCTGGCTCCTTTAAAATTTTATTTTGAGACAGGTTCTGGTTAAGGGCTCCAGGGTGGCCTAGAACTTGTGATTTTTCTGCCTCAGTCATTGAATAGCTGGGATTACAGGTATGCACCAGCACATCTAGTTAGTTTTTTTTTTCCTTCTATTTATAGTTGTTTTTTACTTCTAGTCATGAAAAGGCATTATTGCCAGATTGATGGAATGACAGGGTTTGTAGTTCCAGGTTATTGTTAGAAACAGAAAATTAGAGGAGACACACACTAGCCAGAGCAGGAGGAGTTACTGAAGTGAGAGTACACTGCCTTAGGGAGGGGCACTGGGCTCACCACGAGAATGGGAGGCTGTGAAGCATATGAGAACTGGGAAGGTGGCTTGAGAAATCAAAAAGACCAGATCTGCTAAAGTTAGTGATGGGGTACGGATATTGCTCCATGAGAACAGAGAATGTTGATAGAAATTTTTTTTTTCTGTAGCTTCATTTTGGAACTTGACTAATTTAAGATGAGAGGAAGTTGAAGAGTTTGTTTTCCAACCCTTTGTTTCCAGAGACTCAGTAAAAATTATTTTTGGTTTGGTTTCAGAAGGGCAGAGAGATTAATGACTTCAGTCACTGCTTGTACTTGGAAAAGTTGTCCCAAAGCAGAAGTGAAGTAGCAAAGAGAACAAGCAAACTTTACTTAATAATTATGAAATATGTGTCTGATTTTGTGCAGTTATAATGAGAAGTTCACAGGTGTAGAATGAATTCTGTGAAGCTGTGTGTGGGCCTGGAATATCTTCAGGATCCCAAGGAAGGGTTTTACAAAGAAGAGAATGATCCAACTTGGTATGCCCTGTACCTTTATGGCCATAAAGGGAGCTAAAATGATGGTGGAAGGTATCTTCCACGTAGGTTATAGCTATTGGGATGGCGCCACTTCCTTCCAGGTTTTAACTAGAAAGTGGGCTCCTGGCTTTCCTTTCTTCTGGATCTCTATGGGATTTACTGGGCATGGCCAACTGGCATTTCCTCATTCTTGGAGTGTGGCCTGAACTCATCCCAGATCAGTCAGGTACTGCAGAATCTGCTTCACGTCTACGTGTAGGACTATATTTGCTGATATTTCATATGGATGTAACGTCAGATTAACTTTCAGAGTATTTTAACTCTCTTAAGGCCAATGGGTTATAAATTCATTCCGTTTTGGATGTTGCCTGACAGCTTAGCTGAAGTCCTCATAAGGGAATGGTTGACTCTGTTTATTTTGCTGGAAGAAGATGGTGCTTAGTGGAATGTAGATTATTCTGTATGCCCAGTGCTTTTGCTATTTTCTGGGTAATTTGTGCCATACAATCTTGACCATTGTCACTTTTTAGGGATCTTTGGAAGCCAAACTGGGCATGATTTCCTTTTGGAATAGCTTTGCCACCTCCTGTGCCATTTCTCCCTATAAAGAAAGGCCTGTAGCCACCCTGTAAATATATGTATGAGGATTATTAAGAGTTTATATCCTGTGTACTAGGGCATAATAGGTAAAATCTTGTGTCCAGTCTCCCCATGGGTATGATCCCCAGCGTTGATCAGGTTCTAAGATGGGTGGTGGTAGCACCTTTCTGGAATTATTGGAGGTGTAGAGAGAGAGTGGTTTCAGGAGAGCTGGTGGGTGGTATTTGATATCCCAAAGTCCATAAACCCTCGACTGACCATTCCCCAATGTAGCATATCTCCCCATGTGGAAGGAATTATATACTCTGTCTATTGCCTTTCAGTGTAATTCCTCAGGCAAAATCCATATTTCGCTTCCATATAACAAAGGGTTAGACAGGTCTCCTTTTTGTTTCTTCACCCACATTATTTCCTAGTAATGCATTATTTGTATTTTGGTTAGGGATGTGTACCAGGGAGTGAACTCAAAAACTGAGCCACATCCCCATCCCTATTTGGTATGTTTTTTTTTAAGTGGCAGGGTCTCAGTGAGTTGCCTAGCACCTTCCTTTTGCTGAGGCTGGCTTTTTACTTGCAATTCTCATGCCTCAGTCTCCTGAGCCACTGGGACAACAGGCATGAGCCACTGTGCTTGACGACATTATTTGTATCTTTTTTATTTTTATTTTTTTGTAGTTGAACACAATACCTTTATTTATTTATTTTTATGTGGTGCTGAAGATCAAACCCAGCACCTCACACATGCTAGGCGAGTGTTCTACCGCTGAGCCACCACCCAGCCCACATTATTTGTATTCTTTATTCCCATTCTGACTGAGTGAGAATGAAATCTCAGTGTGGATTTTATTTTAATTTTCCTGATTGCTCAGCACTTTCAAATTTTTTCCATACATTTATTTGCCCATTTGTATCTTCTATTCAGAAATGTCTCTTTAGAACCTTGGCACATGTATTGGTTTTTAAAATGTTTGGGGTGTTAAGTTCTTTGGTGTTCTTTATATATTCTGGATATTAATCTCTTACTGGTAAGTAATTTTGTCAGAAGCGCAGCTAGGAAAAACTTTCACCCATTCTTTACTCCTTGCTCATATTCTTGTTTCCTTTGCTATGTGTAGAAGCTTTTGAATTTGATGCTGTCAAACTTATTGTGTCTTGTTTTCATGTTCTGATCCCTAGGCATCTTGTTATGGATGTTGGTGCCTGCACCAATATATTGGAGTGTTAAGCCTGTGTATTCTTCTAGCAGTTGCAAAGTTTCTGGTGAAATTACTAGGTACTTGATACTCATTCATTTGACTTTCATGCAGGGTGAAAGATGGAGATCTAGTTTTGTTCTTCCATATATGGTTGTCCAATTTCCCCAGTACCTTTTGTGAAAACAGTTATTAACATTTTCTCCAACATGTTTTTGGCACCTTTGTTGAGTATTAGATGAGTGTATCTATGGGGAGTTTTCTCTGTGTCTTCTATAAAAGTGGACTTCATGAAGTCTTTTGATGTCAGTACCATGATTTAAAAATTATCACTCTCTAGTATAATTTGGGATGAGGTATTGTGATGCACCATGCGTCATTCTTCTTGCTCTGTATTATTTTGGCAATTCTGGGTCTTCAGTACTTGCACCTGGATTTTTTTTCTAGTTCTCTGCAGATTGTCATTGTTCATTGGATGGAGATTACATTGAATCTACATAACACTTTTGGTAGTATGGCCACCTTGACGATATCAGCTTTGCCTATCCAAGAACATGGGAGTACTTTCCATCTCCTAAGGTCTTCTTGAATTACTTTCCTCTGTGTTCTGTAGTTTTCATTGTGGAGGTCTTTCACCTCACTGATAATTTTTCCCCTAGGTATTTCTTTTTACATTCTTTGAGGCCATTTCTGATTTCCCCCCACTGGGATCATTATTGATGTATAGGGAATATGTTGATTTCATGGGCTGATTTTGTAACCTGGTGCTCGCTGAATATGCTTATTAGCTCTAGCAGTATTTTCATGGAGTGTTTTGGATCTTCTAAGTATAGCATCATATCTGAAAATGGCAACAAGTTGAATCCTTCCTGTCCTATTTTTATCCCTTTTATCTCATTTTCTTGTCATATTGGTCTGCTTGAATTTGTAGTAGTAGTTTGAACAGGACAGGTGTGAGTGGGATATCCTCATTTTGTTCCAGATTTTAAAGAAAATGCTTTCAGTTTTCCCCTATTCTGTATGATATGTTTGGGTTTGGATTTGTCCTATGTAGTCTTTTTTTTTTTTTTTTTTTTTTTTTTTTGCTACTGGTGATTGAACTCAGGGGCACTTGACCCCTGGGCCACATCCTCAGCCCTTTCTTGTATTTTATTAGAGACAGAGTCTCACTGAGTTGTTAAGCTCCTCACCATTGCTGAGGCTGGCTTTGAACTTGGGATCCTCCTGCCTCAGACTCCCAAGTGCTGGGATTACAGGTGTGTGCCACTGCACCCAGCTTGTCCTTTATAGTCTTAATGATGTTGAGGTAAGACCCTTCTGCTTCTAGTTTCTTAAGTGTTTTCATTATAAATGGGTGCTGGATTTTGTCAAAGGCTTTCTCTACACGGGTTGATATGATTGTATGGTTTTTCTTCTAAATTTTACTCATGTGATGACTTACATTTATTGACTTGTGGATGTTAAACCATCCTTGAATCTCTGGAGTGAAACCAATTATTCATGATATACAGTCTTAATGTGCTGTTTAGTCTGAAATGCTAATATTTTAGTAAGTATATTTGCATCTAAGTTTATGAGGGATATTGGTCTATAGATTTCTTTTTTTGCTCTGTCCTTATCTGGTTTTGGTACTAAGGTATTAGGATGGTATCTGGCTTCATAGAATGGATTTGAAAAGGTCCTGCTTTTTTCTATTTCATTAGTTGCTGTTTAAATGTCTATCAGAATTTCACTGAAAATGTTTGACTCTGGGCTATGATTTGGAAGGCATTTTAATTACTGCTTCTATCTCATTGCTTTTGTTTGGTCTTCTTAGGCTTTTTATATAGTCTTCATTAGGAATATATAATATTGTATATTATATATTTGTATAGAAATGTGTCCATTTTTTCTAGGTTTTCCAAATTACATTTCAAAACAGTTCCTAATGATCATTTGGATGTGGTGAAATCTGTGGCAATTTCCCCTTTTTAATGTCTATAATTTTGTTAACATGGGTTTTCTCTAAGTTTTGCTAAGCGTTTAACTATCCAGAGAACCAACCCTTCATTTTGTTCATTCTTTATATTGAATTTTGTTGTTTATCACTTTGATTTTAGCTGTGATGTTCACTATTTTCCTCCTCCTTCTGTTTCTGGAATTGATTTCTTGTTTGTATTTTTTCTGAGACCTTGAGTTGCACCATTAAATTGTTTGGGATCTTTCACATGTTCCCACATGGGCATTCAAGGCTATATACTTTCCTCTTGGAACAGCTTTTACAGTGTCCCAGAGGTTCTGGGTATGTTGTATCACTATTCTTGTTTGATTCTGTGAATTTTATACTTACCTGATTTCTTCTGTCTCCCATTCATGTATTGTTCTATTTTCACACATTTATATGTTTTTAATCTTGTGTTGGTAGGTATTGATTTACTTTTTCTTGTTTTGCTATTGGTGCATTGTAGTTGTACATAATGATGGGACTTGTTCTTACATATTCATACATGCACAAGATATAAGAATACAATTTAAACTATCATTCCCTTCTCTGCTCCCTCCCTGTTGTCCATTATATCAACTCTACTTATGTCCCTTCGATTTTCATGAGCCGCCACCTCTTTTCTGTTCTTTTTTTTTTTTTTTTTTTTTTTTTTTTTTTTTTTTTACTTCTAGCTTTTACATATGAGAGAAAACATCTAACCCTTGTTTGCTGGGTTTGGAATATGTTGCTTAACTTAATGGCCTCCAGTTCCATCCATTTTCCTTCAAATGACAAAATTTCATTTTACTTTATGGTGAATAAAACTCCATAATGTATAAGTGTTTGTGTGTGTGTATATACACACAAAGACACATTTTCTTAATCCATTTCTCTTTTGATAGACACCAAGGCTGGTTCCCTATTTGGCTATAGTGAATCATGCTGCTATAAAGGTGGGTGTGCATGTATACAATATGATGACTTGAAATCTGTAGGATAAATATTGAGGCGTGGTACACCTGGGTCATATCGTGGTTTCATTTCTAATTTTTTGAGGAGCATTCATACTGATTTCCATAGGGTTTGTACCAATTTCTAGTCCCATCAGTAGTGTTTAAGTGTTGCTGCTTTCACATTTTCTCCCGCATTTATTATTGTTTGTTTTCTTGAAGGCTGCCATTTTGAATGGAGTGAGATAAAATCTCAGGGTAGTTTTGATTTGCATTTCCCTAATTGCTAATGATGTATTAGCAACTATTCATGTATTTGTTGGCCATTTTTATTTCTTCTTTTGAGAGGTGTCTGTTAATTTCTTTTGCTCACTTATTATTATTTTATTATTATTATTTGCCTTTTAATGTCAAGATTTTTGAGTTCTTTGTGTATTCTGGGTATTAATGCTCTGTCAGGAGAGTAGCTAGCAAACATTTATTTTCCCCATTTTGTAGGTTCTCCACACTCTTGTTTCCTTTGCTGTGCAGAAGTTTTAAAATGTGATCCTTGCCTGTTTAAACTCTTGGCATTATCTCCTGAACTTTATGGGTCCTATTGAGAAAGTCCTTGTTGGAGTGCTGGTCCTACGTTTTCTTCTATGTGATGCATAGTTTCTGGTCTGATTCCTAGATCTCTGATGCATTTTGAGTTGATATTTTTTATAGGGTGAAAAATAATGGTCTAGTCTCATTCTTCTACGTATGGATAACCAGTTTTCTCAGCACCATTTGTTTTAAAGTCTGTTTCTTCTCCAATGTATGTTTTGGCACCTTTGTTAATGATCAGATGACAGTACCTGAGTGGATTTGTTTTTTAGTTTTTGTATTCTATAACCTTGTTCTGTGTCTGTTTTTATACCAGTCCCATTTGTTTTTTGTTATAATAACTGTGGAATATAATTTGAAATCAGATATCATAATGTGTTGCTTTTCTGGTTTAGAATTGCTTTCACTTTCTGGGTCTTTTATTTTCTTCCAAATGAATTTTAGGAGTTTTTTTTTTTTTTTTCTTCTACTTCTGTGAAAATGTCTTTGGTATTTTGATTGAGATTGCATTCAATCTGTATATTGCTTTTGGTAACTCAGAAAATTTAACAATTTTAATTCCCCCTCTCCATGAATGTGGCATATTTTACATCTTCTTGTGTCTTCATTAATTTCTTTTTTTAGTGTTCTGTTATTCTCATTGTAGAGGTCTTTCACCTCCTTAGTTAAATTTATTCCTATGTATTTTTTAACTTGTTGTGAACGGTGTAGTTTTCTAGGTTTCTTTCTTAGTAGATTCATTATTGGTAACTAGGAAAGCAATTGATTTCTGTATGTTGATTTTGTAACATGCTACTTTACCAATTTCATGTATCTGCTCTAGCAGTCTTTTGGGGTAGCTTTCTGGATCTTTCAGTATGGTCTCATATCATCTGAAGACACTAATAATTTGACTTCTTGCTCTCCTGTTTTTATCCCTTTTACTTCCTTCTCTTGCCTAATTACTCTGGCTAGAATTTCTAGTAATACAATTAAATATGAGTGATGTGAGTAGACATCCTTGTCTTGTTCTTGTTTCTAAGGGGAATTCTCTCCATGTTTTTTCTTATTCAGTATATGTTTTATTTTCAATATACAGTGGATATAATGTTGAGGTAGGTTACTTCTGTCCCTAGTTTCTTCAGTTTTTGATCATGAACAGATGCTACATTTTTTGAAGGCTTTCTGTGCATCTATTGAGATGAGTAAGTGATTTTTTTACCTTAATTCTGTTTACTCGATGAATTACAGTCATTGATTTGCACGCATTAAACCATTCTCTCATCGTGGAATAAAGTAAATTTGGTCAAGTTGTATATCCTTAATATGTTGTTGAATATGACTTGCTTAATATTTTATCAAGAATTTCTACATTGACGTTAGTCTGGGATATTGGTCTGCAGTTTTCTTTCCTTGATGTGTCCTTATATGGTTTTGGTCTGAGAGTGATACTGACTTCACAGTGTGAATTTGGGCATATTCCATCCCTTATTATTCCATGGAATTATGTTAGGAGCACTGGATTAAGTTCTTCAATAAGTATCACAGTATTCAGCTGAGAAACCATCTGGGCTGGGGCTTCTATTTGTTGGGAAGCTTTTTATTTTTGCTTCTATCTCATTGCTAGTTATTGGTTTTGTTAGGTATTCTGTGTCCTATTTTTTTTGAAAGAAACTATATATGTATTTTATATATTAGTGTTGATAGACCTTTATTTTATTTACATGCACTGCTGAGAATCAAACACAGTGCCTCATTCAACACCAGACAAGTGCGATACTGCTGAGTCATAACCCCATCCCCTTCTGTGTCCTCTTGATTCAATTTTTGCAAGTTGGAACTTTCTAGAAGTGTGCCCATTGTTTTCTAGGTTGTCTAGTTTGTTGATGTGTAATTTTTGAAAATAGTCTCTAAAGAGCCTTTGGATTTCTGTGATAGCTGTGGTGATTTCTCCTTTTTCATCTCTAACTTATTAATTCAAGTTTTCTTTTCTTGGCTAAAGGTTCATCCATCTTTTCTTCTTTTCAAAAACTGATTAATTTAGCCGGGCGTGGTGGTGCACGCCTGTAATCCCAGCACTTTGGGAGGCTGAGACAGGAGGATCGCGAGTTCAAAGCCAGTCTCAGCAATGGCGAGGCACTTAGCAACTCAGTGAGACCCTGTCTCTAAATAAAATACAAAAAAAAAAAAAAAAGAAAGGGCTGGGGATGTGGCCCAGTGGTTAAGTGCCCCTGAGTTCAATCCCTGGTACCCAAAAAAAAAAAAAAAAAAAAAAAAAAAAAAAACTGACTAATTTAATTGATCCTTTGTATTTCCTTCATTCTCAATTTTATTAATTTTGGTCTTCATCTTAATTATTTCCTTCCTTCTACTGGTTTTGCAATTGCTTTGTTCTTCTTTTCAAGGGTTTGAGATGGATACTTTGATTGTTTATTTGGGATCTTGCTAATTTTTCTTATGTCTGCCCTCATTATCTATATATGTTCCTCTTAGAACCACCTTCATAGTGCCCCATAGGTTCTGGTATATTCCTCTCCTGATTGATTGGAATGTACAATTTGATGGATGTACAATTGCATAGTTTTGTCTATCCTCCATAATTTTTTCTTATTTATATATTTTTTATTTTATTTTATTATATATGACAACAGAATGCATTACCATTCATATTACACATGTAGAGCAAAATTTTTCACATTTTCGGTTGTATACAAAGTATATTCACACCATCCTTGTCTTCTTACATGTACTTAGGGTAATGATGTCCATCTCATTCCACCATCTTTTCTACCCCCATGCCCCCTCCCTTCACCTCCCACTCTTTTGCCAATATTAGGCATATACAATCCTATATAGGAAGTATAGCATGAAGTATGTGTTGGGATTTGGGCCTTAAATATGCACAAAAGGTTTATAATATAAATATTTCCTCACCAGCATGTGGCAATATCAAGAGGTGATGGAACCTGTAGAGATGGGGCCTACTGGAAAGAGGTTACATGATTGTGGGCATTCTCTTAATAGGGATAGTGGGACTCTGGCCACATACTGTCTACTTCCCGGATACCATGAGTTGAGCAGCATTACTCCATAATGTAGTGGCTGCCATGATGTTCTGCTTGGCTGGAGTCTAGAAAACCATGGAGCTAACCAATATGGCTAGAATGAAATCTCTGAAATGTTCAGTCAAAATAAAGTTTTCTTTCTTGTAATTTGTATACATTATATATTCTGTCAGAGCGACAGAAATCTACTAATGTAGTGAGGAAGATAAGATTAAAATACCTGCCACTGTAACACTCCTTAAATGTTGCAAGGCACATACTTTAATGCTATATTTTATGGAGTGGAGATTATTACTCAATTTGACAATAGTTCGTTCACATTATGGCTTATTACAGACTCTTTGCAGGGCTCTTGGTTCTCTTTTTTTTTTTTTTTTTTTTTTTTTTTGGTACCGGGGATTGAACTCAGGGGCACTCAACCACTGGGTCACATCCCCAGCCCTTTTTTGTATTTTATTTAGAGACAGGGTCTCACTGAGTTGCTAAGTGCCTCACCACTGCTGAGGCTGGCTTTGAACTCGCGATCCTCCTGCCTCAGCCTCCCAAAGTGCTGGGATTACAGGCGTGCGCCACCGCACCCAGCTTGGTTCTCTTTTTGTTATTTTTCTATTCTAATTTGTTATATATGACAGCAGAATGCATTACAATTCATATTACACATATATAGCATAATTTTTCATATCTGTGGTTGTATATAATGTATATTCACACCATTTGTGTCTTCATATGTGTACTTAGGGTAATGATATCCATCTCATTCCAACATCATTTTTTATCCCCATGCTCTCTCCATTCCCCTCCCAACCTTTTGCCCTATCTAGAGATCATCTAATCTTCCTGTGCTCCGTCTTTCAACCCCACTTCAAATCAGCCTCCTTATATCAGAGAAACATTCGGCATTTGTTTTTTTGGGATTTGCTAACTTCACTTAGCATTATATTTTCCAACTCCATCCATTTATCTGTAAATACCATGATTTTATTCTCTTTTATTCTCTTTTTTGTCCATTGTAGAAAATATGGTACATACGTATACCATATTTTCTTTATCCATTCATCTACTGAAGGGCATCTAAATTGGTTCCACAGTTTAGGTATTGTGAGTTGCGCTGCTATAAACATTGATGTGGCTGTGTCCCTGTAGTATGTTGTTTTCAAGTCCTTTGTGTATAGACCAAGGAGTGGGATAGCTGGGTCAAATGGTGGTTCCAATCCATGCTTTCCAAGGAATCTCCATACTGCTTTCCATATTGGCTGCAGCAATTTGCAGTCCCACCAGCAATGTATGAGTGTGCTGTTTTACCCACATCCTCACCAACACTTATTGTTGTTTGTGTTCTTTATATCTGCCATTCTGACTGAAGAGAGATGAAATTTTAGAGTAGTTTTCATTTGCATTTTTCTAATTGCTAGAGATGTTGTACATTTTCTCACGTATTTGTTGATTGATTGTATATCATCTTCTGAGAGGTGTCTGTTCAGTTCTTTGGACAATTTATTGTTTGGGCCATTTGTTTTTGTGGTGTTTTAGCTTTTGAGTTCTTTA
The DNA here is from genome assembly GCA_025594165.1 of Tamias sibiricus. Classification (NCBI taxonomy): domain Eukaryota; kingdom Metazoa; phylum Chordata; class Mammalia; order Rodentia; family Sciuridae; genus Tamias; species Tamias sibiricus. Next base: position 75,866,262 of record CM046671.1, read on the forward strand.
TGTACCCTAGAGATTAGAGCTGTATCCAATGTGGAAGTGGTAAAAATTTGCTCCCAACATGTAAGCTCTCTGTTCACCTCACTGATTGTTTCTTTTGCTGAGAAGAAGCTTTTTAATTTGAATCCATCCCAGTTATTGATTCTTGATTTTAATTCTTGCACTATAGGAGTCTTATTAAGAAAGCCAGGACCTAATCCGACATGATGGAGATTTGGGCCTACTTTTTCTTCTAATAGGCGCAGGGTCTCTGGTTTTAAACCTAGGTCCTTGATCCACTTTGAGTTGAGTTTTGTTCATGGTGAGAGATAGGGGTTTAATTTCATTTTGTGCATATGGATTTCCAGTCATCCCTGCAACATTTGTTGAAGAGGCTTAATTTCATTTTGTGCGTATGGATTTCCAGTTATCCCTGCATCATTTGTTGAAGAGGCTATCTTTTCTCCACTGCATGTTTTTGGTACATCTGTCTAATATAAGATGATTGTAATTATGTGGGTTAGTCTCCATGTCCTCTATTCTGTACCATTTGTGTAGCAGTCTATTTTAGTGCCAATACCATGCTGTTTTGTTACTATTGCTCTGTAGTATAGTTTAAGGTCTGGTATAGCAATGCCTCCTGCCTCACTCTTCTTCGTAAGGATTGCTTTAGCTATTTTCAGTCTCTTATTTTTCCAGATGAGTTTTATGACTGTTTTTTTCTGTTTGTATGAGGAATGTCATTGGGATTTTGATTGGAATTGCATTAAATCTGTATAGTGCTTTTTGTAGTATGGTCAATATTTGACAATACTAATATTTGACAATATTAATTCTGCCTATTCAAGAACAAGGGAGATCTTTCCATCTTCTAAGGTCTACTTTAATTCCTTTCTTTAGTGTTCTCTAGTTTTCACTGTATAGGTCTTTCACATCTTTCATTAGGTTGATTCCCAAGTATTTTATATTATTTTATTTTATTGAGGGTATTGTAAATGGGGTAGTTTTCCTCATTTCCCTTTCAGAGGATTTGTCACTGATATATGGAAATGCCTTTGATTTATGGGTGTTGATTTTGTATCCTGCTACTTTGCTGAATTCATCTAGTAGTTCTGGAAGTTTTCTGGTGTCAGTTTTTGGGTCTTCTAGGTATAGAATCATATCATTGGCAAACAGTGCTAATTTGAGTTCTTTGTTGATTCAGAGAACATTTTAATTATGTACATCCTGAACTCCTTCTCTGTCATTTAATCTGCTGTGCTGGCCATGGTTTCTAATAATGTGGTATCTTGATTTGTTTGGGGCACTTTCTTTCCTTGTCTTTTCTTGTTGCTCATGTGTCTTCCTTTCTAGCTCTGTGGATCCAAGGCACTACTGGTTTTACCCATAGGCTTATAGTGCCCTTGTAGGGTTTCAATAGCTCTCCTTTGAGGGGAATGACAATGTAAACATATCCCAATATAAACAAAATTCCACCTAAAAACAAATGGTTTTTATTAAGATGTGTACAGTCTGGTCACAAGGTACAGAAATGGTGAATACAATATTATCTACAATATACTCTGTAGGTTTGTAACAGGTTTACAGTTTCTGATGATGGACAAAGAACCAAGGGTGAGGTGTAGGAAGATAGGCTGAGGAGGTGTGAGATGAGGATATAGAGTTATTATATCTTAGGAAGTGTGATAGAGAAATCTAAAGAAGATTAGTAGCAGGACAATAGAGAGGTAGCAATTTTGGGTAGACAAGAGTGAAGACAGTAGAGTACATAAAACAAGCACACATATATATTAAGAAAAATTAAAAATGTTAAAATAGTAAATATTGGAGCAAATAAAAACAGAAAAAACTATATAAACACAGTAGAGTCAAGGTTACTTGGATATACTTGTCAGAGGCATCCTCATCACAACGAGGTATTGAGGAGATCTACATGCACAGGTATACAGGAAAATGTATTTTCTTAAGTCTAAAGTTGAACCAATGGGAATGTTTAAGAATCCGGTGTGACAAAGTGTAAGAATTGGGGACCACTGGATGTATGGGAACCACTGCCTCATTTGTTGATCTGAAGTCCCATACTAGTCTCCATTCCCCATTGGACTGCTGGTAGATGTATTACATGGACTGTTACGGCATCTTAAGAGGCCATTTCACTTTAAGTTACATATTATAGCTTGTAACCATTTTTTAGTCTCTGGTTTCAGGGGATACTGTTTTTGGTGAGGAAAGGACATAGGATGTTTGGGGTGGATCTCGACAGGTGCAGGTCCTATTGCTCCTGTCCTTTTACTCTCAGTGTAGTCCAGACTTCTAGGTTACTCTCAGTTTATACTAGAGGCAGACAAAATACTAGTTCTGCTGTCATATAGGAAGTGTGATGCCTAGGTGGGTCAAAATATCTCTTCCCATAAGGGAGTGGGACGTTCAGGCATTATCAAAAGGGCATGTGAGAAGAGGAGATCATCCCAAGAGCAGCTAAGAAGTTGGGAGAAATATCCAGTCGCAGGCTTTCCTGACACTCCTTACATGGTTGTACTGTGAGAGGTGGGGAGACCTGGGTTTGAGAGGAGGACAGAAAAAAATGGCTGCAATGACAAGAAAGAAATTAATTTTCCTTCCCTTGACAGTCAAAGTCATCCTGGGCTCCTGTACAGAGATAGCAGTCTGAGTAGTTGGGAACATAAGAAGGATTCCCTAGGACCCATCAGTCCTATTGTTGGACTGTTTGAAGTGAGGGATTTGTTCACTGGGGACTTTGCCTCTGAGTATAGTCCAACCACCTGTGATTCCCTTCCAATGATTGGTTAGGGTGTGGGTGGATTTCATTGCTTTTGTGGGCAGTCTTTTTTATAATGTCCCTCTTGGCCTCAGTTGTAACAGGCTATGTTGGGAGCAATATCACTGTGGGGACTTTGTACTCTGGGATTAGCCATCTGTAAAGCTGTCACAAGGGCCGTTGCCTTTTGTCTTTGGTCTTTTCTCTCTGTGTCTCCCCTTCTTCTTCCTCTTCCTCCTCCTGCTCTTGATTGTAAAAGACCCAAATGGCAATTTTTAAGAGACTAACTAAAGTGTTTTCTTTTGTTAGTATTTTTTTAGTTGTAGGTGGACACAATGCCTTTATTTTTATTTATTTATTTTTACATGGTGCTAGGATCAAATCCAGTGCCTCACCTGCACTGGGCAAACACTCTGCCACTGAGCCACAACCCCAGCCCCAAGTGTTGACTTTTTCTGCAGCTGATTTTTGTAATTTTTTTCTAATGCCAGTAAGTGATTGAGTTATGAATTTGTTTTCTAAGTTGTTGCTCTGGGGAAAGTGGGGACATTGAGGCATATTTAACTAATGTTCCCCTGAGTCTTTCTAAAAAGGTTGTAAAGTTTTGTCATTCTCCTGTGTTACCAGAGAGAGTTTGGAAGAATTTAGAAATTTAGTATAGGTTTTCCTAAAGCCCTCTATCACACAGTTCTGAAAGTACTTTCCCTTTTATTACCTCATGTGACTATCTGCATCCCATTTTTAGACCTCCTAGGGAAGTGCGTGTTGCCCTGTTCGGTATGTTTCTTCAGAGTCCACTTCATTTGGAAGGAGTAGGTCTCCTGAGCCTTGCAGTACATGTCATTCATCCCCAGAGGTTTTAGCTGCCCATAAAGCATCTTAGTGTTCAGTGCTAGAGAGCATTTGGTTTAGTAACAATGCGATGTCTTTCCAGGTTAGGTCAAAATTTGGTTGAGGCCCTGAAATATCTGTGTAGGCCTTTTCAAATCAGGGTCATCTGAGAATCTAACTAAGTCAGTCTTCATTTGTCTCATGTCTTGCAGATAAAAAGTGACCTGTATCATAATGAGTCCTTTGGGACTCTTTCCTATATGGCTTGTAGGTGTAGGAAGGGGGCTGGAGTGAATTCCTCCTGATTTTGTGTTCCCTGAGGATATCGGAGCTCTGTTGCAAACCTTGAGTAAGGAGGGCCTAAGGGCTTAGAAAAAGGCTTTTCTGTATTTGATCCTTCTCTAAGAGAAAGTGCTTTCGTTTTTAGCCTTTCCTGATATATTTGCCATCACACTCATACTTAGGGCCACTAAAGTCCTGTTGTGTTTACTGCAAATATTGGAGCTAATATAGCTTGAGAGTCTTTGTTTGGATTGCATTTTTTAGTGTAGCCAAGAGTGAAGAATCTAATCTACATTGGTTGCATAATTTTGGGTTGTATCTCCAGGCACAAAAAGCTTGTATATAGTTAACCTGTGACCGCTTTCTTCTCCCTTTTGAAATCTAGGTTTAAGTGTAAAAATAGCCCCACATCCTCCAGCTGGTATCCAGGCCAAGTGTGGGCATGGAAAAATACCAGGTGCTTCTTCTTTAGGGTCTGAGTGTCCCAGGAATCCCAATGTTTCAAATTGCTCCTTAAAGGAGTACTTGTTCCAGATGGAGTATTACCCATCTGAAAGGAAAAGGAGGAAGAAGGCGTCCCTTGGCATACCTCCATTTTCAGATTGAGGCATCCCTGAGTGCCATGTGGACCTGAATGCCATGGGTGAACACCCCTTGAATCCTTCTGGTTGAAGTAGATGCTCTTAGCACCACAGAGTACTCAGAGCTACCTATAATCCTTAACACATGCGTGACCACACTTTGAGGCCTTTGTAGGATTTGGGCTGGTTGTATTGTCGCCCTTACCAATATACAATGCAAAATTCCTTTCTTGTGTCATCTCCCTCTTAAAAGAAATGATCCTGGTTGTTCTGTACTGTTTTGTTCTCGACTGTGGAGGCACTATAGATAGGGTTGAATTTCGTGGAGGAATTCAGTTATTAAGCCAAGAGAGAGCCATGTCCCTGAGGGTCATGTGCCCTGAAGAAGTTTTTAGCCTTTCCTGATATTTTTGCCATCATATTCATACTTAAGGCCACGAAAATTCTGTTCTATTTGCTGCAAATATTGGACCTAATATGGCTTAAGGGTCTTTGTTTGGATTGCATTTCTTTGAACTGGCAGGGTTTGGAAACCTAGAGAACGGGACCTTCCTTCTGGGTGTAACTCACCAGACACATCATGGGGTTTAGGGTCTAACAGGTTCACTAAGCCTTTAGAATTCCCCCAAAACCTTATCCATGGGTTTTATTGAAACTATTGTGGTTCCCAGGGGTATAAGAAACCCGAAACTACATGGTGTTTGCAGCGCATGTGAGATAGAGACACAGAAAGGAAGAGAAGAGAACAGGAGCGCTAGACCACATGACTCACTCTCTGGGGATTTGTGGGTTGCCTCTTTTTTAAAGACCTTGGATCAGACTAAGATGTTGTGTTAGGATCCAAGATAGACCAGTGAGGGATCCCTCCACCATTGGGCCAAGTCAGTCAGTAAGTAGAAGAAAAAACAAAATCATAACTGATCTATTGACCTGGTTATATTCTGCAGAGAGAAGCTGAAGCTGAGCTTCACCAATGGTTCTCCATTAGTGATGAGAGGTATTGAACAAGCCTCCTCCAGTAAGTCTGTCTCCTGTGGCTTTAGTCCAGCAGCTAAACTATCTGGTTTTCACTGGGTGACAGGCATCCATTAGTATTAAAAGAGAGCTAGATTTCTGAAGGAAGTATAGAACTCCAGAAAATAAGGGGATAGTTTGTTGGTCCATTTCACTCATCCTCCAAAGAAGCTCCGGGTTGGGCACTAAAGGGTGAATCTTGATCGTCTCCTTCTGTTAGCAGGGGAAACTGGAGTTTTTCTGTTTCTGCTGGCTGGTGAGGTCTGTGTAAGTTGCAGATCTCAGCAGCTAAGAAGTGGTGCCCCTCTCAAAAGGTGGGTTACACTCCCTATGTTGAAGCAGACCCCAGTGGCTCACCATCCATGCCTACTTCCTGGTACGTTCTTGTCAATTCAAAGAATGAACTCAACAGACCAGGAAGAGTGAGAGTAATGGTAGGATTTATTGAAAAAGAGGTAGAGAACTCTTGCAGTGCAAGAGGGGACCTGATAGCAGCCTTTCTGTGCCCGAGTGTGCTAGTCCAGGATTTTATATTGCCCTCGGATCACTGTGTTGTCTAAGCTTATGCTGATTAGGCTTTGGCAACATACTAATGTTACTGGTGCCAATTTATGCTCATTCGGGTTTGGAAAAGCAGTAACACAACTGGTTAGCCCCAAATACCCCTCTGGTTTTCCTCACTTCAATTTTCTCTATGTTTTGGGGAGCCAGGGGTTCAAAGTCATTGAATTGTTCAAGCTCAGTGGTGTGTCTGGAACTACAGGGCTGTGCAAAGTGTGCTTCTGCAGTGAGCATCACCCATGTGTGCAGTTGGGGTTCTTGCAGGGTGATGGATCAGCTTGCCCCCAGCTCACCTCAGTTCTGACTGATTCTCCATCTTACCTGATCCATCAGTCCCCAATTTACTGGCACTTGTTGGCACTGACCAGTAGGTTGGCTGTCTGGCTTGGCATCTGGGGAGTCATGACAATAAGAGGAGCGTATCCTGGTTGTGTTGTTAGTTGAAATTTCAAAGGGTGCCATGACTTCTTTCCCTAGAAACCAAGCCTTGTCTACCTATGCAGGAAGGCCATGGCCATGGTGAATATTTGTGCAGCCTCTTTCACAGAATTAGAAAACAACTATCTAAGAAAAATGCCTTCTCCATGGCCAAATCTAGAAATTGCTTTCATGGTTCAGAAGACTAAACCATGAAAGGCTCAAAAGCAACTATTCTTGTAAATGAGACTAAAGAGAAAGGGCCAACACTCTCAAGGAGGCATTTGAGAAAAAATTGGGGGGCCTGGGTTGTGGGTCAGTGATGAAGTGCTTGCCTAGGATGTGTGAGGTCCTGAGTTCAATTCCCAACACTGCCAAAACAGAGAAAAGGAAAGGAAAGGAAAATTGATATCCCTGTCTTTGACATTCATGGCTGCCACAATTGTGTCATGGTGACAAATATTTTTCTTTGGTCACATGTCCCTTCTAGATGTTTCCATCCTTCAGTCACTTTAGATGATACCACCATTTTGAATCTCTTCAGTTGTCCCTTGTTTGCTGTATAAGGAGCCTCTTTCCTACCCATGGCTCAATGGAGTCCCACAGTTATCTGGAAGGACACTGTGTGTGCTTGAGCCCATTTTTTAAAAGCAAATAAGCTTCCATCCCCATCTGCTTATCCAGAAAGTACCTGTACCACTTCCCCTTGTGGTGAAGCATAACTTACAGTGAGGCCTCAAGTAGATGGTTATATGACTTTTATCTCAAATAAATCAGGTGGAACTGATAGCACTAAGGAATGGTAACAGTACAGACTGCTTGCACTGAAAGCAGCCTGGGCAGATCACCCCGAGGGAAGCTGTCAAAGAGAATGACAGAGAGCAATGGAGAGCTGCTAAGAGCTGCTAGGTCTGGCTGTTGAAAGCATACCAGGGAAGAGTCAGTAGCTGCTGGCTCCTCCTGCCATGAGCACAGTGGCAGAGCTGCTCCCACCAGGAGCTGAGGGACACTGGCATTCACTCTCAGGGCTATGACCTGTACAGTCTGAGAGATGTTGTCCATGGAAACTCAGTGCTGCTAATATTAATGGAGGTGCACACTGCCTATTTGTGATTGTTCTCCAGATGGATGTATGAACCTCAGCCAATTGGTAACAGACATGTTTAGGGACACATTTAATGAAGGGATGTACAGAGAAGGGCCCTTAAATTAATTGAGGCCTTGTGAACAATGTAATGACTGGGTTTCTGTTAAGCTTCTGATCTCTTTTTGTTCCAGGATCAGTGAATGCTGCAGACTAAATATAGAGGCAAGGGCTTGGCCCTGCACCAGTGAACCCTGAGGAATGGAATCTGCAGACACCTACACCATGGAGTCCTCACCACACAGAGTAGCACAGATGCCATAGCAGAAGGCAGCAGCCATGAGAACATTTTCCCACTAAACTATTTTTCTTCACTCTGACATTCAATGCCCATGATGTATAGGTTTGCCCCAGGTATGAACCTCTCTCACTCTCCCTTCCCAGTACTCACCATTTGCCTTCCTCCTACATTCCCTTGCCCTCCCTTTTCTGAGGACTAGCAGGATCAGTCCTGAGTGACAAGAATCTTTTGACCCTTGTGTTGCAGGATGAAGTGAGGGTGAGATCTCACCAAGACCCCACCTGAGGGCTTGGCTCACCAGACACCACACACCTACCATACCTGTCTTCAATGCTTCTTCTTCTTTCTCTAGGGTCTGATGACTGACACTTCCTCTTAGATGCTGGACAGTAGGCATTGGCTCCAGAGCCACATATTGCTCTCCAGAGACCTGGAGATGAGACCCAGAATAGGGCGTCTTTCTTCCATGGGTTGAGTGTCAAGGTGGAGCTCACTTCCTAGATTGGCAACTGGAGGGGGATAGGGGATGAGGACTCCTCTTTGTGGATGAAGTTCCTGTGGTGCTCAGCCTCGGGGATGAAGGAGTCAGTGTGAGGGCCCTGGTCTGGGGCAGTGCACAAGCAGGACAGCAGAAGTTGCTGGGAAGCCAGGAGGATGCCCGGGGTGTGGAAGGTCATGGCCATCCTCACTAAACACCTCTGCTTTCTCATGTGGCTCCCCGTAGAAGAAGTTTTTCTGGGGCCCACTGCCCTTCTCTGGCCCATGCTTAGGGAAGAGATTCTGTGGTCCAGGGGAGGGTTAAGTACTTGATGGCACCCAATGAGGAAGACTCATGACAGTGCAGGAAGATACCAGTGTGCTTCTGTTATAGGACCTAGGGTTCTGTGACCCTGTGTCTCTTAATTTCCCATGAGATGATACCTGAGGTGCCAGATCTCCATTTAGACCTCGTGTCCATTGCTATCATTGGGTCCCTGTACACCTTGGCTGGCAGCTGATTTTACAAGCACTTTAGTCAGGGCACAACTTAACCTTGGGGCACCACACATACATCCTTTTTTCTTCAAGGGCAGTAGGTGCTTTTTCACCTGTTGCAGAAGGAAATGGGTACTTGCTCAGTCTGCATCATGCATGAGAGGTAACAGAGGGACTGGGGGATGTGTAAATTTGAATGGGAGGTGGGACATTTCTTGGTGTCAGGCTCAGGTTCTGCTGGCCTTTCTGTTGGGTGAGTCCTTCCTCCTGGTCCAGCTCTTTGGTTAGGGTCAAGATGGCCATATCCCTAAGAAAAACAATACTTTTAAGAAACAGGAGTGTGGTAAATAAAGCCTCCACCTGGGGGATAAAAAGAGATTGTGTATGGCCTTGGTAGGAAGCATCCCTAAGTCAAGGATACCTCTGTATTTATAGGAAGCATTGGTGATGTCTTGCTGGTTCACACCATCGGGCTGTTAAATCAAGACCATGAGCTACCTCACCCAACAGACCCACACTGCTGAGAATCTAAAGAATGAAGGATACGTTCATGAGTCTGGGGTAGCTTACCCAAAGTCTTGTAGACACCTGGGTCGCCAGGCCAACCTACCTTGGTGACAAAGTCCTCTTGGAGCACAGCTCCTCAACATAGGGTAGGAGGCCCGGATCTTGTTGCAGGTTGTCCCCTTTGAGATGTCACTCCATTCCATCCCCTACCGAGTTTTCCCACGGACTCCTCCATGGGTAGATGTGAGGCTTTCCACATGGTGAGGCTGGGAGAGCCCAGCAGGTGTTCATAATGTCCATATATCCCGTTATGGGTTCAGGTGTGATCTAGTCAGGTACCTTGATCTGTGGATACCACTAGCATTAGACTTGTGATGAGTGAGCCTTGGGGCAGATCATTCTGGAGTGCAAACTAGGACAGAGGATTAGAGGATGGTGTGTATGTGGGGGTTCCAGCTTTGCTCCAACCATTTGGTGGAGTGTTCAAGGGACCTAATCTGGTCCAGGATGGCCTTGCATATTCTGACATCAAAACCCATGAGTGGTGACTCTGAACTAGTCGCACGATGTATGTCGTGTGGAGGGACATTTTGAGATGCCCATATTTGATATAGTCGGGCCACACAAACTCATGTCCTAGACAGATGGTGTTTTGATTCTTTGCATAGGCAGGGGGAAAGAAGATAGCAAGTTGAACTGGGCCATATTCATTTCAAATCCAAGGGTAGAAGGAATCCCAAATGCTAGGGGGAATACTTGGAAGACAAGTGTTCGATCCTGAGAAAAATGTTCACATGAGGGACAGCAGACTCCATTGTCACCTTTCCTTTCTTTATCATCAATTCCTGTGGGAATGTGTTTAGTTCTACCTTGTTGCACAATTTTAAAGACTGGAGAATGTGGAAGATAGAGTCTGTTTGGGATTAGAAGTGTTTGACACTGGAATCCATCATCAACAGAAGCTTTAAATCCTCTATCTCTGCAGCCTCAAACTCCAGAAACCTGGCATGTAAGCAAAGGATTAAATCATTGAAGGAGGGGAAACAAACAAACAAAAACAAAAAAGAAGAAGAAAGATTAGACATTGGAAAATCCACTTGTAGCTATTCCCCCCACTTTATCTGAAATCTTGTTCCACTTTCATTGCACTTGTTAGCCACATGGTAGTGTGCTTTATTACATCTGGAAAGCTTTCTTTCATTATTTTGTCTCCTTACTCCTTTCTTGGAGTGTAGTTTCCTATATTGGTACTGTGGCAACAATCTTTGAGCCTGTGTTAATCCTCTGTGTCATTATTTTCTTTGTGTTCCATTCTGGGTAGCATATATTACTGTTTATCGAGTTTGTTGATCTTTTTTTTAGTGAAGGTCTTTTTTGGGGGGCAGGGTACTGGGGATTGAACTCAGGGGCACTCTACCACTAAGCCACATTCCCAGCCCTATTTTGTATTTTATTTAGAGACCAGTTCTTACTGAGTTGCTTAGGGACTCACTAAGTTGCTGAGGCTGGCTTTGAACACATGCTTCTCCTGCCTCAGCCTCCTGAGCCCCTAGGATTACAAGTGTGTAGGTCCATTTTGCTGTTAATTATATACAGTGAATTTTTCATTTCACATCATGTGTTTTTCACTAGTTTGATTTGTTTTCTTTACATATTTTCCATTTTTCTGTTTTAAGTGTGCTTTCCCTTAAGTATTTGAACATGTTTATCTTTTAATGTCCTTATCTGCTAAATAGTTCATTTTGATTAATACCTACCCAGTTGGTTATATGGTTATAGCCTACCACTTTTCTGTAAGTCTATAATAGTTTTTATTTATTTTGTGGTGGTAGGGATTCAAACCCAGGGTCTTGTATATGCTAGGCAAGTGCTTTACTGATGAGCTATTTGAAACACTGTGTTGTTGAACATTGGGATTTTGTTGATGCCTAATTTAAGAGTGTTGAAGTTTGCTTTGGCAAGTAGATGTTGCTTATGGACTTTTAGTAACATGCATTGTAGTCCTACAATACTGCAGACTTCTCAGGAAGGGGTCACCCTTTGTGTGTGTGTGTGTGTGTGTTTTAATGAATTGCTGCAAGTGTTCAAGAGAGGGCTAGATGAAATTTGAACAACTTTATCCTTTTGTGATTTCTCAGAACTGTTTATGTGCAAATTTATGTCTAGGTAAAGACTTAAGCTTCTTCCTTGAATGTAGAACTTTGGACTTCTATTCTGAGTAGTTTCCTTTTTGCCTCAATCTGTTCCTCATTTCAAACCACCATTCTTCCCTAACTGCAGTCTGACTTTCCACTTGGAAAAACCACATTGTTCTTCCTAGGCCCTCCCCCTTCATATAATCATCCACACATTGTTCTCAGGAATGAATTCAGGGTCAGTGCAGAACTGCTGCTTTTGTTTTTCTGCTCCCAGGTCCTATAGACCTTTGCTTCCCATCACCTCAGGGTTCTGTTTTCTAGCTATTTATGACAGGAAGACTAGTTCTCTACTGCTCGTTGTAGTTGTCATTTTAGCTACAGAACTCTGATTTTGTGTTGGCTGACTTGGGAGTGGAGAAATACTGTTGCTGCCTGAAGCGCTTGGAGCAACGGAGCCACGGGAAAAACTTCAGAAGCAAACTGGAGACAAACAGCTTTTTATTCTGATAACTTTTCTCTCTGGTTCTAACAACGACTAACACACGCCAAACACACCCTAAAATGGCGCTGACCCGATCAGCAATTTCGGCCAAGTCACTCGAGATCCCGCAACAAGTCCCGTGAGACTACGGGAGGGGACAATGCCCAAATCTCCACGGCTCATAGTCAACCGCAATTCAAGTCAATCCCCAAACAGGGCTCCTGCAAAATACTGCCTTTAGACTGCTCAGAATAAGTAAGCAAATGACTTTCTTACACATTGGCTGTTAATGATTTATTTTCAGACACTCCGTAGCAGCTATTTGGAACTGAAGGTTTTTCCAAGTTCTAAAATATTTTTAGTGTGCTTTTCACTGATTGTATCTCACCTCTTTCAGGCCATGCTGGAGTGTCTGCAAACATGATGAAGAGGAGGACATCTCACAAGTAAGCAACTTTGAAATAGCATGTTGTTTTTAGATAGCATGTTATGACCTCTGGTTGCCTAGCACGTGGGAGCCACTCTTACATGAGGGGATTCATAGCTCATCTTACCTGGTGCCTAATAAGTAAGAGTCTTCCCGATCCCTTTCCTCTTCTTGGCCTGGCTGAAGTGTTCCAGGTCTGTCCTTGAGCAGTGAAAGTTCTTTGTGTCATGATCTTTCCCCAGCCTAATGGGAATGAACCTAATGGTAGGAAAGAGCAGTAATGATGACAGCAACAAGCCCACGGTGACCCTCTTCCGTGTTTCTCCTTGGTCAGGGAGATGAGGTCCGGGTTGCAGTGTTCCTCTCCTGGTCCCCATGTGCTATAACACCAGGAGCTCCTTTTCACAGGAAGGTGTCTTATGCTGCAGGGCTGCCCAGCTGGCTGTTTTTATAATATTGTTAAATGAATTAAAAGCTTGTAATTTAGAGAAAGCGTGCCCATGTTCAAAAATGCTTTAGTAGCCATGTATTTAAAATGACAGGTGTGTTCTCAGCCCTCTATTGTCAGTGCCAGGGTACTAAGCTGCTTTTTTCCCCTGCACCATGCACTGGTGACTCTGTTACTGTATCTTGTAAATACCACTTCAACACCCTATTGTGACTGAAAGTCTTCTTAGTTATAGATTGTTCAATATGGGGAAAGCCCTCCTGTTGCCGCCTGAAGCGCTTGGAGCAACAGAGCCGCGGGAAAAACTTCAGAAGCAAACTGGAGACAAACAGCTTTTTATTCTGATAACTTTTCTCTCTGGTTCTAACAACGACTAACTCACGCCAAACACACCACTAAAATGGCGCTGACCTGATCCGCAATTTCGGTCAAGTCACTCGAGATCCCGCAACAAGTCTCGTGAGACTACGGGAGGAGACAATGGCCAAATCTCCACGGCTCATAGTCAACTGCAATTCAAGCCAATCCCTAAACAGGGCTCCTGCATTTCCCCCTTTTTGTTTTAAAAGAGGTAATGCTCTAGGACATCTATGTGCAACCAACATTCTTACCCGTCATCGGATAATCAAGGCTGTGCCCTTGACTCCTGTCTTAGGTTGATATGTCGGCCACATGAGACTGTCCCGTGCGACTGTGCCTGTCTTAGGTTGTCCCCCTCTGGGGATCTTACCCGTCATTGGCTAACCAGCCATCCAATGGAGCCCTTTAGGATCGACTATATATGATGACTAACAGCCGTCCAATTGTGAGGAGATGTTGCGGCTTTAAGGCGACAAGCCTTTTGGTGATGAGCCAAATTGCATAGCATATCAAATTGTTTAAACAAATCAGCTGCCCTAAGTTCCATCAAGTAACACACTGAATTCTCTAGACAAATACCCGCAAGGCATTGTCCCGTAAAGTCCCAAACAATGAAAGATCAAAATGTCCATTTGTTGTAACATGTTGATGTAGGAGGCCCCATGCATGTAGAGCAGAGGCCACACTGTTGGTGAGGTTGTTTGATGTTTGAGCAGCAGGGATGCTTGCGGCGGCCGCGATCCCTGCAGCTGTAGCAGCAGACGTCTTTTTTATGTTTAGACAATGCCACCGGCAAATCTTCAGGGCCCGCTACCTAGAAACTCAAGCATCAATTATTAAAGGAAAGGCAGTGCTATTGCAGCACTGAGTCAAGAGGCGAGTTGTCAAACTACAAAATAGAATAATTAGATTAGAAAATTAAAGTTGATTTTTGTTCACACACATCGCTGGTTGAGCTTCTACAAACATAAGTTGGAAAAATATCATATTTAGAACAAAACAAAGAAAGACTGAGGGTAATTACTGCATTAAAGATAGATTAAAGAAAAGGTAAAGGCACTTTAGAGAAATAATTTGTTAGCTGGAACCCTTGAATCTCTGTATACAGAGCAATCTTTTACCTGTTGAGATAATTGAAATTAATGAGCTATTAAACAAATGAAGTTAATAACAAATAAACAATCTTAAGTCAAAACACCAAAATATCAGGTTATATAGTACTAGTCATATTGTTTGCTAAAGAGAAGTCCCAGGGACACCTATAAATCAAAATTGAAAGTACCTTCATTTATAAAAAATTACCTAAATTGAATACTCTTAACCTAAAATGAATTAAAGTTACTTGGATCCATATATATATATATATATATATATATATATATATATATTTTCTTTTTCATAAGCGCTTTGTTCTTTGTGACGTCACACTGGACAGATGAACAAACATACAAACATATATTTGTGACGTCACATTAACATGAAATATAGACAAATGTACAGACATAAAGACATATATAAAAAGAAAAGAAAAAAAAAGAAAAAATACAATTGTGTGCACACTAAAGAGAGATCTCCTCGTCCCGGCCGGGAGGAATGACACTTAAGTTGTGAAATATTTTGAAGGACTCTTTTGAGGGAATCATTCTATACCTTCATCTTGGTCCTCTTGATTTTGTACCTTTTTTATTAATCTTGATTCTTCAATAACTTCATCTTGATCATTTTGATGTGGTACCTGTTTTATTAATCTAGATGGTATCCATATTGGAGAGGATTCGTCTTTTGGAAAAACACAAACAGATCCTCTTCCCCAAATTAATACTGGATCTGGACCCTTCCATGTACCTGAAAGAACATCCTTCCAGTAAACCAAAGATTTATGTTGTTGGTGTGGATTCCAATGTCTGTCTCCAGCAGAATAACCATTAGAGTCTAAAGTTAAAAAATTTAAGGTAGGAGATGCCCAATGCAGCAAAAGCTTGCAAACAATGAGATGTAACATCTTTAACTTTTTCTCCAGAATGTAAGGAAGCAAAAATCATGCCTGAGCATGTATCTATGGTCACATGAATAAATCACAATTTTCCAAAACTTGGCTCATGAGTAACATCCATCTGCCACAAATGATTGGGCATTAATCCTCTAGGGTTAACTCCGAAATGAGGATTGGGCAAATGTGTCATACAAGATTTACAATCTTTTACAATTGTTCTGGCTTGCTCCTTTGTGATTTTAAACCTTCGTTGCAAGGTGGTGCTGTTGACATGAAACTGGGAGTGGAATAAAGTAGCTTGTTGTAGCACTGAAAGTATAAATATTGTTTTTGTAAGTTCATCAGCCTTTTGATTACCTTCATGGAGGGGACCAGGCAAATTAGTATGTGCTCTAATATGGCCTACGAATAGAGGTTCTTTTCTTGCCCACAAAAGTTTTTGTATTTGATAAAACAATTTAAAGGCTGGAGTATGAGGTGCTATTGGGCCTGCTAACTCTAATTTTGGGACGGCTTGTACAATATAGTGGCTATCTGAAAAAATGTTTACGGGCTGGTCCCTAAAATTTTCCAGAGCTCTTACCACAGCTTCCAATTCCACTAGTTGAGCTGATTTGTGTGCAGTTATGTAAGTCATATTTTCTTTTTTAGTGACTACTGTAGCAGTACCATTTGAGGACCCATCTGTAAATACATTAAATGCCTTAGGAATAGGTTGATCTTTTATTACCTGTGGAAATATAATAGGATGATTAATACAAAAAAGATAATATAGGGGACTTAGGAAGATGATTATCAAATTTGCAGAAGTAGAGCATTTAGCTATAGCCCAATCATTATCATTGAAGCATAAGTACTCAATCTGTGATGATGAATAGGGAGTAATAATAGTAGCAGGGTGAATGCCAAATATTTTAGTAGAAGTCTTAAGTCCTTGAAGAATAAGTTTAGCCACCATGGAGGTATAAGATTCAATTATACTTTTAGGAGAGACGGGCAAATGTATCCATAATAAAGGCCCTTGTTGCCAAAATACTCCTGTGGGTGTATATTGTGAAGAAATAATAATCAACATCAGCGGTTGAGTTAAATCAAATCTATCACAATGAGCTCCTTCGATGGCTTTTTCTACTAACTTTAAAGCTTTCCTAGCATCAGGAGTCAATGTTCGTGGTGAAGATGGATCAGGATCTCCACGAAGGATGTTAAATAAAGGTTTTAGTTGGCCAGTAGTGAGATTTAGTGTAGGGCGAAGCCAATTAATGTCTCCCAGTAGTTTTTGGAAATCATTGAGGGTGGTCAAATGTTCTTTATTTATTAAATTTTTTGGGGTCTAACAAAAGTATCCATGATTTTAAATCCTAAATATAATATGGGAAATCTGGTTTGAACTTTTTCTTCTGCTATATATAATCCATATTTTTTTAATTTTCTACCACATCACTGAATATATTAAATAAGATTTTTTGATTAGGGTGGGCCAATAAAATATCATCCATGTAATGTAGACACATGAGGTTTGGATATTTATTTTTAATGGGTTGGATAGCCTTGTCCACATATATTTGGCATATGGTTGGGCTATTAGCCATTCCCTGTGGTAAAACCTTCCATTGATATCTCTGACCAGGGCCATTATTGTTCATAGAAGGAACGGAAAAAGCAAACCTGGGGGCATCCAGAGGATGTAGGGGAATAGAAAAGAAGCAATCCTTTATATCAAGAGTAATAAGATGGAAATTTTTTGGAATAGCTACGGGACTAGGAAGTCCAGGTTGAGTAGGGCCCATAACTTGCATGGTTTTATTGATTTGTCTAAGATCATGTAACGATCGCCATTTTCCTGACTTTTTCTTGATCACAAATATGGGGGAATTCCAGGGAGAGGTGGAAGGTTCTATATGACCTGCTTCTAATTGTTCCTGAACTAATAGGTGGGCCGCTTGTAATTTCTCTTTAGATAGGGGCCACTGAGGGACCCACACTGGCTTATCAGAAAGCCATGGTATTTTCAAAATTATTTTCTCAGTGGCCCCCCAAAAAAATATCTTTTTCCTTTATGATAATGATTACTTTTAGGGTTAAGATTACTCTGTACTTTTTGATAATGTATTCTTTTAGGGTTAAGATTACCCTGTAGGTTTTCACATTTAACATCTGCAGGCTTGGTTGCAAGGTGTACTCCCATTTGTTGCAAAATATCTCTTCCCCATAAAGTAACCGGTAGATTAGGTAAAACATAAGGCTGAAATGTTCCTTTATGGCCTTCATCATCCTCCCATTTTAAAATTACTGCACTTTTATCTGGGAGGTTATTATATCCCAAGCCTCTTAAACTGGTTGAAGCTTTTTGCAGAGGCCAGTGCTTGGGCCATTGGCATAAATTAATAATGGAAGAGTCAGCTCCAGTATCTATTAATCCCTCCATTTCTATTCCTTGGATTTTTATTTTACACATAGGCCTCCTTGAACAGTCTCGAACCCAGCAAGCCATGGGACTTGAGTCAGTGGAACAAAATCCTCTATTGTTCCCTTCTTGAGGCATACCCATTTTAAATGAATTATGTAAATTGGGAAGGAGAAGCAACTGAGCAATTCTATCTCCTTGATTAACAGAAGTTATACTTTGGGGTGAGCTAAGCATTATTTTTATTTCCCCTTTGTAGTCTGAGTTTATTACTCCTGGGGTCACTTGCAAACCTAATAAGCTTTTAGGACTACACCCGATAATAAGTCCTACAATCCCTGAGGGAAGAGGTCCCCTGACTCCTGTGGGAATCAGTTGAACCCCCATTTCAGGTGTTAACACTATTCGGGCGGTGGAACAGAGGTCTAATCCTGCATTTCCTCTTGTTCCTCTGCGAGGGAGTGGATGGGTAGTAGGGATTGTGTCGGGGAAGCATCTGAGTGGATGCTTGAGGATACTCCTTCTGCAATGCCCCATACAATTGTGGGCCCCGGGGTATTGGGCCCCGTGCCCCGTTTTTTGAATTCCTGAACAAAGGATTTCCATGGATGTCAAATTTTGAATGGCATTTATTGGCCCAATGATTTCCCTTTTTACACCTGGGGCAGCGGCCTGGGGCACGATATGAGCTTGGTCTTATTTCTCTTTTGGGATTTTGCCTAGAATTGCCTGATTGATTATGATAATTTTGCCTGGAATATCCTGATTGATTATAATATCTACGTTTAGCCTTTGTGAAATTTCGAGAGGAAGCACCTCTCATTGAGGCTGCAATCACATTTCCTGTGACAAAGGCGTCATTTATATCTTTACATAGTTGTATATATACGGAAAGATCCTTTTTAGTTCTCCATGGCCTGATGGCTGCTTGGCACCATTTATTTGCATTTTCATAAGCTAATTGAACAACTAATGGCATAGCTTGGTCAACATCTGCAAACACACTACCTGCAGTTCTCAAAAGTCGATCAGCAAAGTCGGCATACGGCTCATTAGGTCCTTGAATCACTTTTGACAAGCTACCTTGTAGATCCCCAGGTCCTTGTACAGTTTTCCATGCCTCTAAGGCAGCTGCATTTATCTGAGCATATATATCTGGATCATAATCTGAGCCTGTAAGTCTGCGAATTGCCCTTCTCCTGTGAGCATGTCTATATTATAGTTTTCAAACCCTGCAGCCGCGTTTCTTTTAGCCGTTTCTATACAAAGTTCTTGGAATTGCGATCGCCAAACCAAGAATTGCCCCCCCGCTTAATGTTGTTTTACATAGATTTTCCAGTCTGAGGGGGTTAAGCTAAAGGTGTTAAGGGACTCCAGCATACTCAACGTGAAAGGAGCTTGGGGCCCATAAGTCATTACTGCCTCTTTGAGATTTTTTATTGTTTTGAAATCTACTGACTGATGGACACTCTGTCCATTTTTCTTTTCAAATGCTGGCGGTTCCCAATGTATCTGTGAGTTGTCCTCGAGAGCGCATAAGCGATCAGAAAGACTTTTTATTTCTGTTTCTAGGGTATGCAAATGCCTAGTAATACCCTTCATATTTTCTGTAATGGATTCCACCCATGGGGGAGTAGAGGACACAAGTGACTCCTCTGCCTGACGGACCTTTTTCTCGGTC